>PVKM010003889.1:0-54934 GCA_004027735.1 Carollia perspicillata
AGAAAGAAAGAAGGGGCTCCTACCCTTAGTGACCGCATGCTGGAACTGGAGAGCATTATGCTAGTGAAATAAGCTAGATGGTGAGAGACAAACACCACATGATCTCACCTGTAAGGGGAACTTAATCACCAAAACAAATAAGCGAGCAAAATATGACCAGAGGCATTGAAATAAAGAACAAACTGACAGTGACCAGAGGGGAGGTGGAAGGGAATAACAGGGGTAAAGGGGAAGGGTCATCAAGGAACATGTATAAAGGACACATGGACAAAGCCAAAGGGGGTAGGATGGAGTGTGGACAGTGGTGATGGGTGGGGAGGGGGGGAATGGGGGGGAAAATGGAGACATCTATGCTTGAACAACAATAAAAATAGAGAAAAAAAGAAAAGTTATCCACTTTACAAACATAACATGTTTTTCCAGATGACTGAAAATTGTCTCCAAACAGGGTGGCTGGACTGATATGTACCCAAGTTATCCCAACTGAATATTCCTGGAAAACTCAGCTCTATTCTGAGAAAGAAAAGTTATAAGGGAAAGGAATAGAGACTTTGACAGTATCTGCTCTTAGCTGTTACATTGGGTAACTTTTTGTGGACCACCCTAAAGAATCTTCGAAACATTAAAATGGTATACTCGTCCACCCATTGAACACAATGGGTCAATATCAAGTCATTACTGGAAAAACAGAGGGTGACTTAGAAGAGCAGAGGAATGGGCCAGCGATGATGACTTGGAACTAGATAGTAGGAGCAGTGTTGGGAAAGACAAGATTTAACATCCAAGTGCTGGGAGTGTGGAAAGGGAATCCAATTTTTTTGTTTAAAATTTAAAAGTCATTTTTTCAATACTCAGAAACAATAAAAGAGAAACTACAGTTGTGCACATAGGTCCAGTTTGGATTCCCCTGGGCATCTGGTTAACAGCGTCTGCCGGAGTACCTCTAGTTCATTTTGCTCCTCGTTGGTCTCATGTGGTTGGTGGAGGTTGTATCGCCCCGTTGAGTTATGCTCATGGCGTGTTACAGAGGCTGCTGCATTTCCCCGTGGGGAGGTGGCGCATGCTATTTGTCTCATATTGTGTGAAATGCCAGAGAACCCCGGGGAAAGGAGGTTTTGTGAAGACAGGCACTTCACTGTAGGGCCAATCATGAAAAACAAGTATTCGAGATACGAGGAAATTTACAGGAAAGAGGCTGGAAAGCACCATCATTAAATTAGTTTATAAAATGTCATCGAGCTTGCTCATCATTTAGCAGAGTGTAAAAGATAGAAGTACAAAATATCTTTTAAACCTCAAAACTTAGAAAGACTAAATTGTAAGAATTATTTTGGAGGGATTATGAAATGAGTATTGAGTGTTGCTTATAAAACTTCAGGCAGCCTGGCTAAAAAAATATAGATTTTCTTTTGAGATTTATGTTGACATTGACTTTTCCCCCAGAAAAGCCTATAAAAGGGCTGGTTAACACTCAAATTGCTGGGTCCCCTTCCTCAGTTTATGGTTCAGTAGTCCTGGGGTAGGGTCTCAGAACTCACATTTCTAACAAGTCCCCAGATACAGTGGATGCTACTGGGCTACAGTGGAACACATTTTGAGAACCAGTGATGAGCCAATTCCATTTTTTTAAAAGATGCAAAACACAGAAAGGCTAAATTTTATCATCTTAACGACATGACCAGAGTTACATGGTTAGCTCTGATCAAACCAGGACCCTAAGTCTTGGGATGTCAACTCTGTAAGTATTTGGGAGACAAGGTAGTCGTGGAGAAAAGAATAGTATTTACAAAGCAGGAATCTTTGACTGATAATTTGATCCTTAGGACTCAAAATATGTGGTAACCGATGGCAACAACACACTTCAGGCCAGCGGATGTGTTTGGTAGAAAAGGAGAGTGAACTTATTCTGAGGCGAGGGCTAGTGCCGAGTTATGGGAGAGTCTTAGGACCTGCATTTCTCTGCGAGTTGTAATTTTAAGACGAATTTGCTTATTTCACTTGCTGGGTGTCTTCCCCAGCTAGAACGTAAGCTCCCAAATGGCAAAGATTTGTATCCGTTTTCCTTGCAGCACCTTCAGCTCAGTGTGCTAGGCGCACGGAGAGAACTCAAGCGATATTTGCTGATGGGAGGGTGCATGTATTGAGGGCTCAGCATTGGTGTAGGAACATTTCCCCTTGTGTGTTCTTTTTTTTGTGTGTGTGTGAACGGGAAGTGCTTGTGATAAAGCAAACAACCTTCCCATCATGACTATGAGTGAACCCTGCAGCCCTTCCAGACTGAACAGACATTTGGTAAAAAGGCTGCCAAGTTTCCCAGGGCTCCCAACCTAACAGTTTATGGCCTGTCTGCACCAGTGGTGACCAACTGGTGACCAACTGGTTAGTTCTATCTCCAAGAGTGGATTTCAAAATCACCTTTAATAATAATAAACATTTCTTGAGCCCTTTCAATTTGCCAAATACTGTTTGAGGGGCTTTGCATGTATTAGCTCACTTCTTCTTTAGAAAAGGCTCTCCTAGGAGGGAAGTACTATATCGTCAGTGTTTGATACATGAGGAGGCTAAAGCCCACAGAAGGTAAGGAATCACTGAAGGCGTACAGGTGTTAAGTGTGGGAGCTGGGGTTTAGACCCAGGTAGTCTGACTCCATGTACCATGCTCTTAACCCCCTGACCATTGGGCCTTTTTATATTCTTGTGAGCCAACCAGAGTCCCACACATCCTGCAGATGGAAGGGGAAGCCTCAAGGCACATGGAAGCTGGGCTGACTCCAGCTGTCTAAAACTTGCCTTAATCTAGGGAAGGCGTTCTTGCGAATCAAGGTAATTGGAGGGTTATGGCAGAGATTACAATGAAATGTCAGGACCAAAATTCAAGGTGGAGAGAAATATATATATAAAATCAGAGCCTGGAAAACATGTAATAGCTCTGTGGTGTTTCCTTTGAAGTCCAGTGACTAAGAATTCAGAGCAGAACTTTTGTGGGTTTTTTTTGTGACATGTTCCCTATCTGCCTACAGAGTGAAAAAAATTAGGCAGTTCTTCTCTCTGCATTTGAAGGGGAAAACAGATAAAAAAGTAATATAGAATTGAGTAAGAACGTTTTTCTGCAACTTTGGTTTAATAAGCACGTAGGCATTGAAGTTAGCATGTGTTTTGATCTCATTTTTCTCTTCACTTCAGCTGGGTCGTGACAGTGATTATAAACAGACAGTGGGATATTCCTTTCTCTGGGTACTTTGATTATTGAACACTATTTACTTACTAATTACCCTCTCTTGATGATAAGCAACATCTTAGGACACCATGATTATGCTCCGTGGAAATCTCACTAGCTTCAAACATCAGAAATGGAGGGGGCAGGGCTGACCACCCAAGTGCCTTCTCTCTCCAGACCCCATCACCCATCGTGTGCTCTTTCTGTTTCTCTGGGTTACGCGCCCCTCACGCTGCCTGGATATGTTGGGCTCTTGCAACTGTTTGTTGAAGATGGTTGGTGGGGTTCCTCTTCTTCCAGGGTGAGATGCTGAGATTTTCAAGGAATTAGCTTGTTAATTGCTGTTGGGTTTACTAGTAAATTGGTACAGAAATTATGCTGCATAATAAACAATCTTCAAGTCTCAGCAGTTTACTGTATCCATTTACCGTTTGCTCGTGTAACAAAAGAGCTGTAGGTCTCCTGCAGGTCCAGCTTTCCTTTATTACGGGTTCACTGTGTCTTTGCAAAATTCGCATGTTGATAATAATGCTATGTCCTTCATATAGGTCTTTATGAAGTTTAAATATACTAATACATGTCAATTGTTTAGACCAGTGACTGGCACTTAAGCCCTTCATCTGTGAATAAACTTCACCTCAGTGGTGCTCATTTACGATATTTAGATATATTACCTATTCTCAGGTTTCTGTGTGGCTTTGGAGTTGTTTCAGTTTTTTTTTTTCTGTTTTACAACCTATCCCAAAACTTTGTGGCTTAAAATAACAACAACGTCTTATTTCTCATATTTCTGCAATCTATCCCAGGCTCTTCTGCATGGAATTTCTTGTGCATCTGCTGGGCTGAAATGTCTAAGGCGTCTTTATTCCCCAACCCGGTGTGTTACTTGAATGGCTGGACAAGCTGGGAGCTGCTATGGCTCCTCTCCCTCTCACTCTCTCTCTCCCATTCTAGCTTTTGCTCTCACTAGCTTGAGCTTCCTCATAACATGATGGTTTCAGAGCAGTTGGACTTTTTTACATGGTGACTGGCTTCCCATAGAGAGAGAATAGAAACTATCTGTGCTCTCTAGGGCTGAACTCAGGTGTCCCCGAATAATATCACTTCTGCTGTATTGGTTAAAAGCAAGTCGCAAAGGTAGCCCACTTGGAAAGGGAGGGGAAATGGTCTCTACCTCTAGAGGAGTGGACCAGCATGCAGACAGCAAGGAAAGGAAGGGATGGAGCCATCCTTGGAGTCTATCTACTACAAGAATATTCTTGATTGATTTTTAAGAATGTATGTTTTCTTTCTTAGATTGCACTCACTTTGAACCCTGGGACAATGTACTTTCTCTATCTTTTATACTTCCAGGTAGTGCTGCGTAAACTCCATGCGCTCAACAAACATGTATGGGAAAGCTGATACTAGCGCAAAAAGTCCAAGGCTGAGCAAATGTGGAAAGAGTAGTCGACCTTTTCAGGTCGACTGAGAGAGAATCCAGGAAAGAGGAAAAAAAGATAGAAATTTTGTTAGGGGAACTATGAATTTCTACACTGTGTCTTGACTTCTAAGGAACAATAAATACCTTTAAATTTTTCTTGCTGTCCTCCCTTTCTTCTTCTTTTTTATTCCTTGCTAAGTAACCTTAACTGAGCTGCAGTTTCAGAGGAGAAATGAGGGGATGCGCTCACAGGGCTGTGCCACCTCTGGATGTGTTACCATGGTGACAGGAAGAGCTCCTGCCTGCAGCCCTAACCTGCGGGCCCTCCTAAAAACCCAAGGCCTCTTTGTTTTTCATCAATTCTGGATGCTAACACTTGATAGTCACACAGCCTCTTCCGTGAATTGCATTTCAAAGATTAATGGTTTGTGAAAGATCATTCAAGGTTTAGATTTCCAACAAGAGACTCATAAAATAAGCATGTAAAATAGAGCCATGGAGACACAGCACGATTCCTGAGGAGTTTAAAATATGACTCTAAAGCTGTTCACATCTGGGTCTTTGTACGCTGAAAAACAAAATGGTCCAATTTTTGTATGAGAGTGCATAGAGCCTTTGGGCTCAGGGCTACCAATACCCTTTAGTCATATTTTCTTTCTAGACATCCCTCTACCTTGTTTCTGGTGGATGCCCAGGGGCTGTGCGTGTTAAAAAAGCAAGAGGTGCAATGGGAAGGAATAGCCCTAGCCTGGTCTCGTGGTTGGGAGCTGTCAGATGTTGAGTTCCCAGGGCTCTTGCTTCATCACAGCAGTTTTGATTGTCTAGGTTTTCACAAGAATATATATATATATATTTCATTATATATATGACCATGGTCATATATATAATGAAAGCAGGCACAGATACTGGAGTAGCATGAGGGAGACTCACTCATTATTGCTGGGGGAACATAGTGGGCGGAGAGGGAGATATCAAAATAAGCTTCTTCCTGGGAGCTGAATCTGAAAGGCTGACTAAGAGCCCTTCCAGCTTGGTAATTTCCTAAGATGCTTCGGAGTTTGGTTTAGTGTACCAGGAGCCTATGATTTCAAGAGAGGTTGCCTTTGTTTACTTTCTTCCTTAAGTCAGAGCTGTGACTTCCTTCTATCAGAAACGAGCCTGTGTGTGTGATGAATGAGTGCCAAACATTCACTGTTCAACACCTGATTAAGAGTTAAGGTGTTGAAAGTAGAAAGACTGTAGTTTCTAGCACATATGATGTACTAGTTTCAGGTGTACATTAATATACCATATGAAGCGACCACCATGGTAAGTCTAGTAAACATCTGTCATCATACAGTTTTATTGAGATATTATTGACTATATTTTCTGTGCTGAATATTATATTCCATGACTATTTTTTAACAACATTTTTTATTAATTTTTCACTTGATTTTCCAGGACAACTTTCTTTTATTATTACAGGGTCATCCATTATTTTAATAGTTTTTAAGACTTCTATAAGTTCTTGTTTTCTAGCTTCTTGAATCAATATCACTCTGTTTCAACCTGAGGCATTTAATAAATAAGTTTTCCTTACAAGTTTTGGTAACTTTAGAATCAAAATCGGAAGAGTCTGCTAGGTTTGAACTCCCAGAAGTGGATGTAATACACTATCATCAGCCATTGCTTGTACTCTTCTCAGTTGACACTCTCAAAAATGCCCTGGAATGCTACCTTTTCAAGCTCTGATTCCGCTCACCATCGCCGCCATTCCTCCATGACTAGTTTTACAGTTGACAGCCTGTACTTCTTAATCCTTTTTACTGTTTCTACCCTCTTCCCATTTCCTCCCCCTTGGCAACTTTTGGTTTGTTCTCTGTATCTATGAGTATACTTCTGTTTTGTTTCATTTGTTTGTTTCTTTTGTTTTCAGATAACACATATAAGCACAATCATATGGTATTTGTGTTTCTCTATCTTACCTATTTCTCTTACCATCATATCCTCTAGGTCCATCCATATTATCACAAGGGACAAGATTTTATTCTATAATGTTTTGATTGTGTAACCTTGGGCAAGTCACTTAGTTGCTCTAAACCTTGGTTTCATCATTATAAAAATGGGATAGTGTGCACTCAGGAGCCTGGACTGTGAGCATCACTGTGGGTTAAGACTCCCTGTACCCAGCTTCTTACCCCACGGGCCCTTATGGAAGTAGAGGAATGAAGAAGAGGAAAACGAGCTTCTTGTTTGGGGTAAGAGTTGGGAGGCCCATGTTTTAGTCCTGGTTCTGCTACTATTTTACTATGTGTCTTTAATCAAGGCTTTGAACCCTTCAGGGACTCAATATTCCCATCTTTAAAATGAGTCTGTCCAACAAGATGAACTCCCTCCCCAGCTCTGAGGCACCGAGTTTGGCCTCATTGCTTCTGTCTCCTCAGCAGTGGCCACCTTCTCCCACCACCTCTGCTACCAGCTTTCCTTTCAAATGCCTTTTGATTTTTTCTCTTTGAAATTAGTCCTCACTTTGGATTTCAGTTAAGTTGGAAAAGTATATGTGGATTCTTTTTCTTTTCTGTTGTGCTAAGTAACATCTTGAACATTATAAGTAAACCAGGTTTCTAAGTAGAAGGATAGTGTCAACCTGTGTTAAAGACAAACTAACCATCACAACTTCTTCTGTTTAAGATTCTCAGCTTAGTCCTGCCTCAGGGCCTTTGCACACCCTGTTTCCATCAGGCGTCACTCTCTAGAAGAGTACCTCCCTTATTCCTCTCTGAATGCTGTGCTCATGCCTTGTTTCGTCATCATCCGTCTCTTGCTGGCAGAACTTTTCCCCGTGAGAGCTGGGACCTGGCCTGCCTCATTCAGCTCCACATGTACAGCACCTGAACAGTACCTGGCCCTCAGCCAGAACTCAGTTTAGGCCCCAACTCCGGATTCTGAACCGCCACCCTACACCGCTGTGAGGAATGAGAAGTGCGGGCAACGGTAAGAGAGATGACCGTGAGGATACAGGCTCCAAGTCGGGCTCGCCAACTCACTAACTGCTAGTGAGCTGCGATTGAACTTCTCTGGACCTCATAGGATGCATTTTTAAAATTGATGAGTTGGGACACTACAATGAACACCTCACGTGTGTGGAGCCCTTTTCAAATGCCAGGCACTGGCCTAGCATTTTACAAGTATTGCCTTATTCAGTCATCACACCAGCCTTTTGAGGAAGAGTCTGTGATTGTCTCCATTTACAGAGAAGACCTGAGACCGAGACAGAAAGCCCCGCCTGCGGTAGTCTGTAGGCCTACCATAACAAAATACCATAGACCGGGGGGCTTAATGGATATTTATATTCTTGCAGTTCTGAAGGCTGGGAATTGAAGATCGAAGTGTGATAGTCTTGGTTTCTCCTGCGGCCTCCATCTTTGGCTTCCAGTTGACCACCTTCTACCCTCACGTGATCTTTCCTCTGTGCACGCACAGGCCTGCTGTCTCTTCCACCTTCTGTAAGGACACGAGTCCTGTTGGATTAGGGCTTCATCCTTATGATCTCACTTAACTCTAACTCTAACCTCTTTAAAGGCCTTATTTCTCAAGGCATTGGGGTTTAGGGTCACAACATTAATATTTGAGGAGAGAGTCACAATTCTGTCTATAACACTACTCCAAAGCGACTCAACTCATAAGTAATGACCTTAACCATCACTATGGACTGCTGTGAAGATTTCTTCCCAGCTGCCACCTGTGAAAGATAGACTTGGAAGGGCTGGAGACCTCACCTTCATCTCTGCAAAGTGAGGCCTGAGGAGGGGAGGGCTGGTGGCTGAAGACTAAGCATCCTCGTGGAATTACTCTTGGACGTGCTCAGACTGGGTAATAAACGGAGCGCTGCCATATCCCATTACTCACGGCATGTCTGACAGGAAAGTCACCCTTAACAGGAGTTCCTGAGCACTGGAGTTCGCCAGAAATCTCTCCCAACCTCTTCTGAAATTACTAGAGGATAAATTTCCCTTTAATTTTCTCATGAATCAAGTGGCAGTTATCCAGGGACCTAAAAAGGCCAGGAAATTTTAAAGAGGCAGAGTTGAAATTTGCAGGAAAGTCTCATCAGAGCCCGTCTCCTAGGTCAACTGAGGGAGTGAAGGCTTCAGCCAGCACCCAGGTCCCAGGACCCAGGATGTGAGATTTTCCAGACATGCTAGGTGCGTGGCTGAGCCACTGGGCACCCCTGAGTGTGTCTGGGCTGTCATTTGCCCCTTCCTCAGTAACATCTTCTGAACAGCTACTATGCACCTGGTACTTTGCAAGGAGGTGGTGATTTCTGCCCACTGTAGCAGATGCGCTCCATGTTGAAGTCATTAACCACACTACAGGGCAGTGCTCCTTCCTGAGTGCTATTGATGGAACATTCCAGAAATCCAGATAATTTTAGTAATATCAAACCCCTACTGCTTCTGCTCCCCTCCTCAGCCTCCCATTACCCTCTCTCTTTCTACTTACCACGTGTCAGGCACTTGCTAGGCATCATCTCACTTCCTCCTCCTAAGACCCACGTCAGGTGCTTCTAGCTATCGTCACCATTCTGTAGATACTAGAAGCAGCCAGTGCACTGTCCCCAAGGGTGAGGGAGAAGGGCGATGTGGCTCCTCGTCCTGCGAGCAGTGCCTGGGTTAGGGCGGAGGGCCCGCGTGCTGGGTAGGCAGCTCTTAGATGACACTGTGGGCAGTTTTATAGTTTCTTACTTTTCTTCCATCCTTTATAATCTCAGCCCCATCTCAAACTCTTTTCTGACCTGCAGTCCCAGCCCACAAACCCCTAGAAATCCATCATTCTGTAATGAAATTCTTCACATGCAATACTATCTTAGGTTAGAGTTGTCTCCATGTCATGGGGTGTGATGACAATGAGCTTACTGTTCGAACTGCTTTCCTAGCACAGGGTGGGGGGGTGGTTCATACAGGCTGGTCAAAGGAGGGCTGTGCAGCACGGCGAGGGATTTGGGTGTCAGTTGTCAATGGTGAGACAGTTGTGTGTACTTATTAGCTTTACGAACTCTGTCTTGTACTATTGTGACCCATCACATAAAAGGACCTTGCTCTTTTTTTGGCACTTGGAAATACTTAGAAATGTTCAAATCCTTTTTTTTATAGATGTTTTGCAAGGTGTTGGTCTCAGCTTGCATGGCACCATTCCTTCTCTTCATGACTTGGGCATGAAAAGAGGCTTTGGGGCAGAGGAGAAGAAGATGGACCAGTCTTACAAATTCGAATTGGTGATAATCCCCAGTAGATTGTTTAAATAAGATGGCAAGCATTTCGGGGATTTCTCTGTTTCTTTTGAGTCTGAGGGCCTTTTCACTTTAACCAAAGTCTTAATCCTTTAGGTTTAAAAAATAAATGTCAGAAAAGTTTAAATGCAAGAAACTTAAGGGGATTGTAGCTATTTTTTTTTTTTTTGGTTTCAGAAAAATTAGATTTCAAAAGAGATTTTTAGGTCGACTGAATTTTTAAGAATATTAAAAAGTAAATTGCATCAAAATATTGAAAAACTCCATGTGTGCCAAATAGCAAGAGTTAAAATATAATTTTTTATTTAATTCTATAATCAATATTCTAAAATTTCACAAGATATCAATTCTGTATACTTCATGTATATTTAAATGTATTTTGAAAATTGATATTCAGAAGCTGTAAAAATCTATAATACACTTTACAATCTATTTATTTAAATTATGTTTAAACATTATTTATTGTTAGAAATAAACATCTTTTGGTGTAGAAAATACTTGTGAAACTTTATCAAGACTCAGACTTCAGCTAATTGCTGACATCTAAGGCCAATATAAAGGATTAATTAAAAGGAGAAGAAGAAACAATTGAAAAAATAAAAAAAAATTATATTCCATTCAGGAACATGTAGTACCAGATAACAATAACAAATATAAAAAGTGTGTATGGTTCCATTATTTGTAGAAAAGATTGTGGAAAACAGGATAAGAGACAAAACTTTACCTGTACTCACAAAATTAAACTTATCACTGGTAATAAATAAGTGACTAAAGTAAAAACCAGTTTAACTGGGAAAATTTGCCAAGGGGGAACACTGCTGGGTGCAGGCTCTCTGCTCCGAAGTTATAGTTACTGACTTCAGAAACTTAGGAAAAGAACCGTGCAAATGATTTTCAAATGACCACTTCCACTGTTGGAAGTATTTGAATGGTTTCAAACATGGAATTTAATGTGTAAACCCTCTACAACTTTTCCCCACCAGGTCTGTGAGACCAGTTGGGAGGGTCTGTGTCGGTGAAGGCCAGTTGCGTCTTCTATGGAGGGAAACATCAGCACTTCTCTGGCTTGTGAGAACTTCCAAGGCCCTTCCTTATGTATTCGAGGCTGAGCATCTGGCCATGAGCGTTTTGTGAACCAGACAATGAGAGCTTCTCGGGATATGTTTGGGAGCTATGGAAACATGACAGGTCTTAATACAGCAACATGGCTGCCACTACCGGGGTGTGTGTTGGGAGAGTCGGTATGAAAAATATATTCCTTTAGCCATCAGCACTTGACTTCTTCGCAGGCAGAAAACTGCCTTTGTTTATAGCAACACTCTACTAAGACATTTGGGGTAGCAGGTGCAAAAGAGCCTGAGGTCAATAAAATAAAGCCAAAACAATAAAAGAGACAGTGAAAGTGCACAGAACAAGCAAATAAAAACCATTCTGCTCTCAGAGGAGCAGAGTGAGTCTGGGTGCCACAGCGGGAACTGGCTGGTAGAAATGCCCACCAGGCAAGTGGTCTGATGTTTAAATAGTTTGAGAGTTGGAATGCCTAATTTTTAAACGGGTTGTTGATATTTCTTGCATCCCTTTTACATAGGTAGTCAAGTCAGCACTCCCATTTCCTTTGGAAGTGGGGAAATGGAGGAAAGGGTAGAGTTTCACATCTAGGTCCATGGGGGGGCAGATAGGAAATGTCAAAATGATCCATCAACCGAGCAAGCCAAAGTTAGCACCAGAAGTTCACATGAGGCCAGAAACTGCTCCAGGAGTTTGTAGAAATGATGGAAGATGGGTGTGGACTTGCACGGGGTTTGGAATTGAGATTTTGACATGATCTTATATAGATCTCATGATGCATGGAAGTATCACCTGAATCTTTGTTCCACATAAAAAGGAAAGCAGGCCCTGAATGGATAACAGAATGACTGTGGCCTATTTGTTAAAGAAATGTCATTTTGACATTAACTTTTAATAGTAGGACGTTAGCATGAGAAGAGACAGTCCAGATCCCCTTCCCTAGTGTCTTAATATTTTGCCAGTAAAGAAACAAGTCCAGAGAGATGAAATCCCTGGCCAGATACCCTACATTAGAAACAGGAAAGAAGTGTACTCGCAACGAGGTTCGTGTCATGAAAATGTAAAGCTGTGTCTGGAGAGGAAAACGGCCAGTGTCCTGAAATGCGCCTGGCTTAGAATGGAGAGCCATCATGAATTCACAGAATGGCTTGTCCTGCTAAGACACACGAGGAACCTGACTTCCTGCCCTCACATATCCTTTGGCAGATCCGATTCCTTTTGCTGAATTTCATTTTCCTGGGACTCTCACTGAGGTAACATCTCATTATAGGTGAGAAAGCTGATAAGAGCTGCACCCGCTCAGTCCTGGAGTTGGGGCCGACTGGGGACCTGTGGGCACGACCAGAGCCCAAGCAGACTTTACAGAAATACGAAGTACAAAAACCAGTTCCAGGTTCATGATTAAGTTTTTTCAATTCCTTCTTCTTTTAAGGTTGCCTTTTTTGGAAGAGAAAATACACAGTAAACTTAAAGACAACATTGCAGTTTGATGACCAAATTACTCTTTAGAGAAACTAAAATTATGTTTTATTTCATATGTTATATAAATACATAAAAATATACATTAATCAGGGTTCTCTAGAGAAACAGAACCATTAGAATATATATTCTATTATTAAATATTATATAAATATATATTTACAGATACAATATAAATACATATACTTATATGTATTCTTCTATCACATATAGGTGAAGAGATTTGTTGTAAGAAATTGGATCATGTGATTATGGAGGCTGACAAGTCTCAAGATCTATAGTCAACAATCTGGAGGCCCAGGAGAAATGATGATACACTTCCAATATAAAGCCCAGCAGGCTCCGAACCTAAGAAGAGCTGATATTTCAATCTGAGTCCAAAAGCAGGATTAAAAAAAAAAGGTGTCTCAAATCAAAGACAGTCTCCTGGAAGATTTTCTTTAGTTGTGGGAAGGTTTAGGCCTCTAAGTGATTGGATGAGGCCCACTTTCTAATGCGAAGGCAATTTATTTTACCCAGTCTACTGGCATAAATGTTAATCTCATCAGTAAACAGCCTCACAGACACACGCAAAATGTTTGACCAAATGTCTGGCACTCTGTGGCCCACTGAAGTTGACACATAAAATTAACCATCACAAGGTATATGAGATCAGTCTCCAACATGGTTTATGAAAATTGATCCTTGTAGCATTATTCACAATAGTCAAGATATGGAAACGATCTAAGTATCTGTCAACAGATAAATCAGTAAAGAAGATGTAACATATATATCATTAATTTATAAGTAAGAAATATATCCAGCTGTTTGTGACAACATGGATGGACCTTGATGGCATTATGGTAAGTGATAAAGGTCAGAGAAAGACAAATACTATATGATATCATGTATCTGTGGAATCTGAATAAGTTGAATTTGTAGAAACAAAGACTAGATTGATGGCTACCTGAGGTTGGGGTGGGGGAATTGGGGAGATGTTGGTCAAATAGTATAACCCTTTATTTATAAGATGAATTCTGGGGATCTAAAGTAGAGTTCAATGTTATAGTTAATGTATTACAGACTTGAAAGAGTAGATCTTCAATGAACTAACCACAAAAACAGAAATGGTAATTATGTGACATAATGCAGGCATCAGCTAACACTGTGGTGGTGATCATTTTGCAATGCATAAGTGTACCAAATCAACCTGTTGTATACCTTAAACTTATTCAATATCATATGTCGATTATGTATCAATAAAGCTGGAAAAATGGTCTTATTTATGCAGAATTTTTAACATACCTAATTTTTTTCTTGTCCATGTTTGATTTGAGGACCTTGTTTTAGCTACTTGGTGAAATGTCTGGATCATAATATACTTGTGATTTGTGAAAAGGCTATTCACAAATCTCAAATAAAATTTGAAATACAATAGGACCTATTGTTTAGAAAAGTGGCAGTTTTTAGATTGCTTTACGAAAACATTTTGGAGATAAATACAAAAAGATACCATTGGTTATTGTTCTGCCCAGCTTTTTTCATTGATTTTTGTTTTTTTTTTCCTGGTGGACAGGCTTCTCAGGTGGATGCTGCTCCTCTTCTGATCATCCCGGCTTTCATCCGTCTTTCCACCCACTTCTCAAGTGTTTCCAATCATTTCTTTGTTCTCTTCGAGCCTTTCACTAACCTCCAACCCTGTCGTGCTCAGGAATGACCTCATTTCCTAATTTCTGAGAAGGCAAACTGCCCGACACACACTTCCTAAGCCCTTCCATCGGGTCAAAGAGAGCCACAGTGGCCAGTGTTTTCTGCTTCCTCTCTGGCTCATTCCTCCATCTGTCTGCACTCTGATCTCTTCTCTTCATTATTCCTTCTGGTCATTCTCCTGTTATTATCTCCACTACACTGACTTCTCTTTCATACTAAAGGTGTTCCCATAGGCTCCGTATCTTCAATCATGTGGGTGACTCCAAGTCCTCCTTCTCATGAGTTCTAGATCCATATCTGTGTCCCCCATTACGAGGAGAGCCAGCTTGACACGGAGAGAGAGCCAGAAAGTTCCACCTACCACAAACCCAAAACACCACGTGTCTCCTCATCCTCTCTACTTAACTGTATCCTCCTCCTTCTCTTCTAATGTTTATCTGGATCGATAGTATTAACATCATTCCTGTAACCCAAGTGAGAAACTCTCCCTCCCTTATTCATACTCTCACTCACTCATAACCCCCATCCACTATAAACTTGACTCAACATTTACAATGTTTCTCTGTCCATCACCTTATTTTCATCCCATTGCCCTCATTTTAGTCTACATTCCTCTTGCCTGGAAAGTAGCCTTATCCCTGGTCTCTCTGTCTGTATGGTGTTGCTTGAAACAATATGTGGGCCCTCAGTGCAAGCCAGAGGGACCCAGAAACCACGTGGGTTGTGAATCACACTACAAGTGAGTGGACTTCTGTCTCTGGAGTGTCCATTTGACTCTGGGTTCTCTAGGCAAAAAGAGGTTCAGGGTCTTTAAATTCTGGAACAGTTGGCCATTTCCTTCAAAGCAGGGTCGGGCAACTCTAAATTCAGGTGAAAATGGGAGCAAAAAGTTCTTTTGAAAGTTTTAATATTGCAATAGAACCTTCAAATCGGCATTAAGGACTAGTTTTTACTCTTGGGCTTTCTTATCCTTCCTTACTTCATGGTTTAGTATAACTAATAGTTTGAATGACATTCATGGTGGAAATAGTACTTGGATGGGAAGCATACGCTTCTCAGGATTTAAAGCTTCTGAAAGTCTTAAGCTGACTTTGCCTTAGGTTGCCATGGCAACTAGTTCAGGAAGGATCCCACCACATCACAAGCCATGAGGCTTTCCTGGTATTGGAGCCCTGGTTTTAAACCCAGACCACCCAAGTAGACCCCACCTTCCTACTTCTGGGAAGTTTCCCATCTGCTTGTTTTACTTTCTTACTATTAGCTCCAATCTATTTAAATAGACTGAGCTTAAAACTTTGAATCTAAAAAAGAGATGTCAGGAACTACTTCTCTGTCTCATTGAAGAGTCCTTAGATGCAAATAAACTCATAATTTTAAACTATTTAATTGGGAGGGACCAAGGCATTTTGATTGCTGATAGGATTTGAGTCTAAGGCCACTGCAAAACCCAATAACACTCTTGAACTTTCTTCTAGTCCTGCTGAAAGTCATTTGCTTCAAAATTTATTTATAAAGGAACATTTCTGGTGAACTTCCTACAACAAAGAGTCTGATCTAAGCTGACTCCCTGCTTCCAAGTCCTAGAGTAGTGGACACTACTGGGTGTCTCAGGAGAAGGGAGAAAGTTAGTTTATTTGTGCTCTAGCACCTTTTTTATTCTTGAGAAAATGAATATTTGTGTTGTTGAGACTGTAATTTTCCATCTGGCTTTGACGTTGGTCTGCTGACTTTTTTTGACTCCACCCTTGACTGGAAAGACTGCCTCGTGGGACATGCGTATCAGAATTATGCTAACAAGGCTGCGAGTGCCAGTTTGCCTGCCCAGGACACTGCACTCAAAAAAATCCTGCTGGGCAGATTGTCAAAACCCAGTTCCCATTCAGTCCTTGGAGAATGTAAAGAAAAAAACACCGCCACCTTGGTCTATGAAACACGTTCTCACATGACTCAGAAAAATGGTTTGGCCAAAAAAATTATTTGGTTTATTTAAGAATTCCATCGTCTTATCACTGTGGGAGGGTTTGAAACTGGTGGCTACATGGCTGTCTTCAACGTTTTTGGTGTGTCTTTGAAACAGGAAGATAAACCAAGTCCTTGAAAGGGGCTAACAAAAATTTTTAAAAATGTAAATATTTATGATGATTACTTTTTAACATTTAATTACCTTCCCTGAGACTCTAGCACATTTGTATAAATAAATGGAAAAAAGAATGATTCTGAAGCAACCTTGGCCTGAAGTTTTCAGACTTTCTGTAGACAAGTGTTACATTATAGGCATTGGCAGGAATTTTGCTTCCATAAAAAACATAGGTTAGGCTCTGATGTTTATAGTTTGTCAGGAGAACTATATTTTAGATCAAAATTGGAACATTCTTTTCAAGAGAGAAGTTAAAGTATCTAACTGTGGCCAAAAATATATCCATGTAATTTTTTTCAAATAAAGGTATACTTTCCTAAGGTATGAATAGAATGGTCCAGATAGATTATCAGGAGGTGCCCTGTGCTAACTATATAAAATGAAACTTTTCATTGATATAATTGGTTAAGAAAAGAGAAAACTGAAGGTCTGAGAACATAAAGTGGTAATGGGGCTTTGCATCTAAACTTGAGTCTATATCCTAGATTACAAAATCGGTGCATGTGCCCTGAACCCTAACCGCCCCCTGAACCCTAACTGCTCCCATGAAGGAGCTTGATCACGCTCAGGTTCTCATACCCAAAGGCATCAAAAGTCATGGTTTCTGGTGGGGAGAGTGCTCATAAAAAGATTAATAACAATGTGTGGTTAGCACTTTGGTTATGCCATTCCTACAAACACTTCTAGAAAGATCTTGAAGTGAAAACATTTTTCCTGAAATCTTGTCTAGAAGTTGCTAATTTGCCTACTAGGTCTATTTTGATAAATACTACAAGGGTACCACACAATCTTCTCACATTTTAACTCAGCATTTCACAAAGCATTTACATATTTGTGAACATATCTTTGTAGTTCTGAGAGCTTGAGGAATTAATTTACTTCCTTTTAAGTTTAATAACTCTCTAAAACTGTTCATGCATGGATGGAATACAATGAAATACTTTCTTTTCTCTAGCTCAGAGAAATCTTTGAAGATAAATAGCAAACTGGAAATAAAAATTTGAGACTTCTTACTAGTTCCAATAACAGCTTTGTCTCATGACAGTAAACATCTGATAGGAATTACTGAAAGGCACTGTTACTTTATACACAATAAATGTCAGAACTTCAATGCTAACTTCCATTTCCTCTGTGCTGATGGTTTTAAAGTGTACAAGGCTTGGTTGATATTAGCACAAATTACTTTTATTGAGGATCAGCTAGGCTCCAGGCCCTGCTTGGGCTTCGTTCCCATGTTCTGCACGAAGTCCTGGAATCACACTAAGAGGCAGGTGTTCCTAACCATCAAGCTGCAGGTGGAGTGAGCAGGTGCCCAAGGTCACATGACAGGTGCATGGCAAGACTGAAATGTTGACTTTGCATCTGAAGAGCCCAAAAGATGGTGGGGAGGAGGGCATCAGAGTACTTAAAAGAGGCATCATTAGGTTAGGTCATAAAGAAGCTAAGGCAAGAAGTGCAATTGTGTTATCCAGAATCCTCCATGTCATTGAATCCTCCGTGTCACAGAATCCTCCGTGTCACCGATTGGTGACATGTGCCTGTTAGCCAAATGCTGTTTCCTTTGGATAGCTGGTTGTCAAACTGCTCTATACAAGTCTTGTGTTCTGTGCATCATCGCTAAGGGATCCTGCAAAGCAGCAAGAGCCATGGCTCACCTGGGTTTTTTTTTTTCCAATTGGGGCCTGAAGGAGGTTAAATGGAGAAAGCTCCTACCTCAGTGCTTGACCACAGTCAATGCCTATAGTGGAATCAAGTTGCTGCCTCCCCTTGGGCAGCCTATCCAAGTCCAAGGACATGAAGTGGGTGGGGCAGGGACCTGACCAGAAAGAGCTCACAAAATTGGGAATTCACCTCCAGTTTGTTGCATGCCTGACATGGGAATCTTGAGGGAAAAAATAGTAGCTGGAACCTTCTGGTTTTGTACCTACTAGTGATGTATAATTTTCTCATTGCTATTTATTTGGGGCCACTGATCTTAAAATTTAGTGCTTTTCCCCCCATAAGTTACTGTTGAACACTTGAAGGGGCAAGTTTATTATTTTTCTCAAGAATTGCCTGACGTCGAAGGCTTCTGGTTTCTTGCCAAGTTTCTGCTTCCCCAACAAAGTACTGACATAAATATAAGGGGTAGGACTTATATTTCATGAGACTTCATCACGAAAAACATATCACAAAGCAAACCTGAATATAAGAAAAATGATCACAAGAAATTATAAATTTTTAACACCTGACAAATAACACTACACTGACATTGCAAAAATTCAGAATCATAACAATATCTCTTATTACTTAATTACCCTTCATAATGCCATAAAACTTTTCTTCCTACTTTTTTTTGGATTGTGTTCTCTGACATCTTTATATGACAACAATTTTATGATATGATATGTAGAAATAATAGAAAGATAATTTGGTCTTCCTGCTTGTAAAGTTAATGAGATTTTATTTTTATTTTTAGTAGGTTTTGCCAATTTTACTAAACATTAGTGAAAATGGAATCTTCTGTTCATAATGTTGCACAGCTGATGATTATAAGAATTTTCCAAAGATTAACTTCTGCCCCTATGCATTTCAGGCCTCATTTTTCTACACACCTACTTGCTTCCCAGGGCTGGTGGCTTGGTGCAGGTGCATTTTCCCTACGATCTCCTGCTTTGCACTTTCATATCATGCTTCATGGTGAACTGATTGACAGAGCAGTCACTCAAAATATTCCTGACCTTGACACTGAAAACACAGCCCATGCTATGGTCTTAATGTTTGAATGCTCTTCTTCCCCCAAATTTGTATGTTGAAATCCTAAACCTGAAGGTGTTGGCATTAGTAAGTGGGGCCCTTGGAGGTGATTAGGTCATGAGGGGGGAACTCCCCTGATTGGGACTAGGACTAGCCTTCTTATAAAAGAGACTTCACAGAGCACCAACCTGTGACGGCACAGGGAGAAGGCGCCAGCTATGCACCAGACAGTGAGCCTTCACCAGAGTATGACCATGCTGGTTCCTTGATCTTGGACTTCCAGCTTCCAACACTGCAAGAAATATATTTCCGTTGCTTATAAGCTACCCAGTTGGTGGTATGTTGTCGTAGCAGCCTGAATAGACTAAGAAAATTCATAAGAGCAAAAATTGATTTAGAAAGATCAAAATTAAAAATTTTTGCTCTATAAAAGCCCATGTGAAGAGAATAAAAAGGCAAATCACAGACTGAGAGACTATGTTTGCAACCCACATATCAGAGAAAAGATTAGTGTCAAGAACATATAAGGAACTCTCAAAATGCAACTGTATGAAAACCCTCAAACAATCCAAATGAAAAATGAACAAAAACATTCAGGTATTTCATTAAAGAGACTATACAGATGGCAAATAAACACACGAAAGGGTGTTCGATATTACTAGCCACTAGATAAACACAAATTAACATGCATTGGGCTACCACCACACACCTTCAGAATGCCTAAAATAAAAGTAAAGACAACACAGATCCTGCCAAGGATCTCTGCAAGGATGCAGAGAAACTAGACCCCTCCCACATTGCTGGTGGGCGTGGTCAATGGTACTCTATGCTGGAAAACAGCGTGAAAGTTTTTTTTAAAGTAAATCTGTGACTATCATATGATACAGCAGTTGTATGTCTGCTACTTACTTGTCTCAGAGAAATAAAAAGTTATGTTTATATATGTTCATAACATCTTGTACATAAGTGTTCACAGAAGCTGAAATCAGCTCAGATGTCCTTCTGCTAAGCTTCTAAACCAACTATGGTATGTATATATATACCATGGAACGCTACTCTGAGATAAAAAGAAATGAACTATTGACACACTCCACAACTTGGATGAATCTCAAGGGAGTTATGCTGAGTGAAACAAGCCTTAAGCATCTTTAGATTCCCTGTAGGTCTGGCCCCGTACACAGCCCAGCAGGGATCTCCACGTCAGAGGTCACTAGCCTCTCTGACCCTTGGTCGCTGGGTTGGTCAGAATCTTAGGTATTTTGAAAGAGGACTGCTAATCCTCACATGTTTTTAAATGGAATTTTTGTTTGTTTATTCTGAACTCATAAAAACTAAAGAATGTGGTGAGCGCATGGCAGAGTACAAAGTGGTATGATAGGTTTGCTCCCATTTGGACTTTGGGAAAATGGCTTCAGCTGAGAGCCATTTTTAGGGAGCATATTTTCAGGAGAACCTAGAGCCCTAGTGAGAAGCCACTTTGACCTGTCAGGTAGCTACGCTGTCTGAACTTCAATGGCAATGCCATCAAACCTTTTGATAAGACAATGGACAAACTCTGTCTGTACTTCCTTCTGTGACACCTCCCTCTATCTCCTGCAATAAGGCGTGATTTAGACAACTGATGGGATGGGCAAAGGGAATCCACCTCATGCTCGGGCCCTTATGGGCTCTTTCCTTCAGACCTGCTCACCCATAACCCACCTCTTTTCCTTGGAGAAGGCTTGCCAAGGCAGGACCTGGTGGGAATGGGCAAGTAGGCGCTCAGCTTTTCCTCCTCTCCCTGGGTCATTGGGCCCAGCTGGGAGCGGGACAGAAGGAAGAAGGGAGCTTCTTTTGGCTCCAGGCATAAGCGAAGACCTCTAACCCAGACTGATCAGAGATAAAACTAATGTTTGAATCATGATCTGACTCTTCTGTCTACTTACCCATTTGTTCAGAACCTGTGGGGTCGAGAAATGTGAAGAAATAAAGTCTTAAGCACCACACACACAAAACGCACACTTACCCAGTTTCTTATGTGCCAGACACATAGTGTTGTGATACTTGGTGTGCAAAGCAGGAATGGCTCCAGCCCTCAAGAGCCTGGCAGACACACTCTGATGTATCATGAGCCTTAAGCACCTCTCCTGACTCTGGAACACAGTGGTTCCACCGATAGTCTATGGAGAGAATTCCTTCAGCTCGGTACTGTACATTCCTCGGAGATCTTTTAAAAGGAGCCGTTGGATGGAAGCCCAGCACTCCCAGGGGAATTACTTAACCATTTGTCCCAGGCTCCCTCCTACACATGTGGCAGTAAAGGAGAATATTCCTTTAATGATACCGAGTCAGCTTAGAGTGAAACCAGCTGAGGCTGGAAGAGGAGGCTGGGCACAGTACAAATACATCACCTGCAGAGCAGAGAGGTGGCCTCCTGCCCCAGGCCCTGGTGGGCCCCTGGCTATGCCACCGAGCTGTTGAAGGGGAGAGCAGGCTAGCTGAGCACCGAGCAGCTGAGTAGGCCCCTCAGGTGGCAAGAGGGGGCCAAGCCTTCCCCGTCCTGTTCTCTCGTCCACCCCAAATCTGGGTGGTGGATGGTTATCACAGTCTTTCTTTTCCATCCCCTTGCTCCGGGCTGACTCCTGGCACTGTCCCTGAAATGCCACAGGCATCACGTTTGAGTGGAGTCTCCTTGGGCTGTGAAACATTCATCCTCTTTTTTTTTTTTTTGCGTCAACACACTGGCCCTCTGAGGAGAGAAAATAAGATTTTGGGTTTGTAACGTGATAGAAATAGCACTAGGCAGAACTCAGGAGGCCTGGTTCTAGTTCTGACTTTGTCACTAACTGACGGGCTTTGGAGAAGTCAGTTTTCATCTTTATCTCAGTTTTCCTATCTTTACGATGAACTTTTGAAACAAGTGTACCTCTGTTTACTTTCCAGTCCTCACTCTCTAGCTTACAAAGAGTAAGGGAATAAAGCTATCTGCTAGGCACTGAGACAGGCACCTGACTGACTCTGTGGTCTTCTTCAATCTTCAGGAAATATCACTCCAGCTTTGCAGATGAACTAACTGAGACTCAGAGAGGTTAAGCAACTTGTATAGCATCATTCAACTGATGTATCAGTGAATAGGCTTTTTGTTGCAAGTGTCAGGAAATCCAAGTTTAATTAAAAAAAAGAGATTAAACTTATTTTCTCTTATAATAAGAGGTTTCAAAAACTTCTGACTGCAGGCATGGCTAGATCCAGGGGCTTGAAGATGTGGTCAGAAGCAGACTCCTCTCAGCTCCTTTTCCTTTGTGCTGGTATCATTCTCGGGTTTCATGTGGTAACAATATGACTGCAGCAGCTCCAGCCCTCATATTGAGCACTCACAACCAGGGTAACTAACCACTCTGATTTACCTGGGATGGAGGGTGTTCCCTGACATTAGACTTTCAATTTTAAAGCCAAGAAAGTCCCAAGCCAATAATCACATGTTGGTACCTGGTATCGGGTCAGCTTGAAGCTTGGCAGGTAAAAGCATGCTTATATAAGTAGCTCTTACAAACTATTCTGACTTGCTTGGACCTACAATCTTAGACCAACTTCTGTCTCTGAATCAGTAGCCATAACCATGGGGGTACAAGTATGCTGATTGGCTTAGGCTTAGGGAGAACGCTGCTTGAACCACATGCACAGGGGGTGGGAAGTGGGGAGAGTCCTAAAAGAAAATAAGGGTTGTGGTTAGAAAAGGGAGTGAAAGGTCTTATGGAGGTGAATAGAAATGACCTCTCTTCTGGTAAGTGGCAAGATCAAGTTTCAACCCCCCAAATGCAGTGTTCTTCTTCCAAGAACCACAGGGAGGTGGACGACTCCAAGAGATGCTGGGGCCCCTTGCCAGGTAGAGGTCAAGAAAGACCCAAGGCAGAGTTAGAGAATGGTGACTCTGACGCAAGAACTTTGGGAGTTCTTGGCTCTGAGGCCTTTGACTAGAGAACAGATCCATTCATTTTCTGGCCCCTATACCAGAGCAGGATTCATGGCGGTGGGTGCCTGGGGTGTGTTGGGGTGCCTGGCCAGTTCTCACCATGTGAGCATGCTGGCAGTGAAACCGAGTAGAGAGCTGTACTCAGTGCACCCATTCTGCAACTGGGAGGCCCTAGTCAATGCCAAGGGCAGAGCCAAGCCAATTTCTTGCAGAAATACAGTTTCCTCAAAGGGCAATAGACATCTGCCTGGAAGATTGATCCCTAAAGGAATTTGAAAGATGCCTTCTGTATACAATGACCAGTGTGGAGTGCCCTGGCTGCTAATACCGCCTTTTGTTGAAGCTTCCAGCAGCACTCACCGGAGAGCTACTAGGCTAAAAGGAGAGAGTATTTTTGGCTCTCATACTTCCTGTTTTAGGAGAAGATAGTGTTCCAAAAAGACCTATAAAGAAGGGAGAAACTGCTAACATAATGACATTGTAGTCAAAAGAGAAGTTTCGCACTGAAATTTTTATTTCAAGTGAGAGGAAAAAGTGTGAAAATTATTATAAGGGTGATGACAGAAACATGCTATAATCAGGAAATGGAAATACGTTTGCCTTAAAAAAGCCTAATGTTAGAGGTGTCTTGTATGGTTTCAGAGCCAAGTTCATTTTCTTGCATACAGAAATAGAGTGTTACTAATAGGAATGACTCTCTGGAAAAGTGATTATTCAGACAATTGCCTTGTATTGGAACCCCTACAAACTAGATTAAGTTACCTGTAATGAATTTCAATAGATATCTCTTGCTTATTGCCTGCCCAGCATTTGTTTTCTCTTCAGCAACAGTCCATACATGCTGCTGGCCCACTTTGCCTGCCATCCAAGGCAGCATGGCAGAAAGGAGAGGCGAAGATGTTGAGAGATGCAGTTTTCCCAGTATGAATTAAACACCTGGGTCTGGCTGTGTCTGAAGTGATAGACTTTTCAGTTGTATGAGTCAATACATTCCCTATTTTTCTTAAGCCAATCTGATTTGATTTTTGGTCACTTGCAAATAAGAGTCCTAATGAATTGATAATGAGGGTATAGATAACCAAATCATTTATTTGGAAGTCAGTTGTCCAATTGGTTGATTGTGGGCAACAAAGATTGCTATGAATTGAACAAGGGAAACTCTAAAGAGCTGAAAGCAGGGTCACATAATACATGTTAAAGATTTTGTGATGGACTAAAAGGAAAGCCTTTTATTTAGGAGTGCATGTAAAATAAGAATCCAAATGTTCTGAGCACTTTTGCTATTTGGTTTTCAAACCTATAGCAGAGAAGGGAAAAAATGCAAGGCCAGGAGGGAGCCACTCCAAGGCAGGAAGAGAGAAGTGAGGAGTAGCCTAACTACTGGAGTAGCCTAAGTACTGGAGTAGCCTAACTATGGGGATAGCCTAACAGGGGAAGAGCCAGAGACACCATAGGGTCCCCAAACTCAACAATAGTCTTAGTCACTTAACATTAAAGTCAGAAGGTCTTGTATTACACAAACATTCTTGAAAATCCCTAGGTCATCAAGAAAAATTGCTGACTGTTCCACATTTTCTGTTTTAAAAGGTAAGAATTTCATTACACATTTTAGAGCTAGTTCAGTATGTTTTCCTTCTTAAAAACAAGTTTTGATTGTGAAAAGGATACGTTTCACTAACTGGAAGAGCTCTCCACCAAGACTGATTTCCAGAGAGTGCTGAATATCCTAGAAATGCTTTCATAATGATTTAGAAGTAATGGTGCCTGAGACCTTTTACAGTTCACCACGAAGTGGGGCAGACTGTGTTTCCTGATTCTTCTCCACTTCAATTTAGCTACAAGATGGTCCTGCAGCTGGCAGTAAGGGGGAGAGGGACATGCCAACATGGTAACGAAGCCTGAGGAGGTCACATGCCAAAAAAGGGGACACATGTGCCAGCTCTTTGAGCACTTGTTCTGTTGCAGAAAAACGGGCTCTTACACGATTTGGGGTGATGGAGCAAGCCTTTGTTCACATGCGCAGACCCAGAGGAGGCAGTCTCCAAATTCTGGGCCCCCAGGAGGGGTTAGTTGGGTGGTTAAATACTCTTGTAGCAAGGTGGGGAGAGGAAGGGTCACGTGGTACAAGCAGGGAGCACAGGAATGTGGAAGCCAAGGACACAGAAGCAGAGGGTGGCAATTATCTGGGCCCGGGACAGGGAGTCAATTAGTCAGCAGGTGGTTATCCGGGGTCCGGAAGTCAGCAGGGAGTTATCTGGGGTCCGGAACACAGAGTCAATTAGTCAGCAGGTGGTTATCTAGGGTTTGGAACAGAGAGCCAGCTTTATCTCTTATAACAGTTTTAGGTGCAACACTTTATGTGATAAATAGATATTCTCTGGGGTCTCTTCTAACTTAAAGGATCTAGAGTTGCATGCTTGGTTTGAATTTTTTAACTAGACACTTAACTTTAAGTCATATCCCACTGAGTAAATCCATTTCCTACCACTGAGGTTTTTAAAAAGTTTTATTTATTTATTTTTAGAGAGGGGAGGGGAAGGAGAAAGAGAGAGAGAGAAACATTAATGTGTGGTTGCCTCTCATGTGGCCCCCACTGGGGACCTGGCCTGCAACCCAAGCATGTGCCCTGACTGGGAATAGAACCTGTGACTCTTTGGTTTGCAGCCTGCGCTCAATCCACTGACCTACGCCAGTCAGGGTCCCACTGAATTTTTTAGAATGTGTATGATACCATGGTATTCTTTTAAAAGTCATTTTGGCCATAAAGCATGGTTTTAAGGAATAGCCAGGCTGTTTTTAAGAATGGCTACACCATTTTACATTCCCACTAGTGGTGCCTGAGAGCTCCAATTTGTCTGCACCTTCACCAATATCTGGGATCGTCCCTTTGATCACAGATAACCTAGTGGAGGTGGAATGACAGCTCCTTGATGTTTTCATCTTACATCTCCTTCCTGGAGAGTGATTTAAACGACCATTTCACATGCTCACTGGCCATTTGTGAGTCTTCTCTGGAGAAATGCCTGCTCACTTCATTTACTCATTTTTAGTTGAGTTATTTTTCTTTCTGTTGTTGAGTTTTAGGAGCTCTTTACATATTCTCATAACAAGTCTCTTATCAGATATAGGATTTGCAAATGTGCAAGGTCCAGTACATATAATACCACGTTTTCATTACAAAATCTTTTACCACAAAATTATAAGTGTGTAATTCTGTAACATAACAATATCACACTCTAGCATACCATATGACATTTTAGGTAAAATGTTCAAATTAAAACTATCAATTATTATTCCCATATTATTACCCTACCAACCACACTCAGACAGGAGCTACTTCTGCTGGACCCTGTATTGTCCCATTCTGTGGGTTGTCAACACTTTGTCGATGTATTTTTTGCACCATTCCGTGACATATTAAAGCCTCCATGACCTCAGAATTTTATTTATTCACCCATTCATTCACCAATTCACTGAAGTGATGAGCCCCATCTCGACTGATTTACTTTCTTGGCTTGTGAGCAGGAGGAATTTTTGTGATATGAACCAAACTGAACTGAAAACATACTAGGGGATATGTGTTTTCACTGGTTAACTAATTTAACCATTATTTAAAAGGATCTTGTGCATCCAGGCACGAGGCCATGCCTGACAATTCTGTTTGCAAGAGAATATGGCTTTGGAAAACATGTCAAGAAATCAATATCCTTTTAAAGAGTACTTTAGTATTGCTTATATTCCAATGACATATTAATATACTCTCAGAAAGCATTTTATTTAAGAAGTTTGTGTCCACTTTCCACTCCATACACATCACTCCTTTCATCTTAAAAACCAGCAACAAGAAAATCCCAAACCAACTGGCCTCACTTTCTTTGAAAAAGTCTGGATCTATCAGAACACGCTGAGCTAAACTGCCCCGTTCTATACAACTGGTAAGCACAAATGGTTACGTAGTGATTGGTTTGCTCAGTCAATGAGACCACCAAGGTGGGTGACCATGTTTAATTGGCTTTGCCTTTTTCTTTGACTTGTCATTTTTCATTTGCCCCATATTATAGCTGGCCTCCATTTCTTCATTTCTACCATGAATATAATGATACTCACCTCGTAAAGTTTTAAGGAAGATTCACTGTGTGCATGTGCCTTGATCAGTGCCTGTTTTAGTGTAGGTGCTCGATTAATGTTCATTAACTTTTATCTTTCCTTGATTTTGGGTGCAGAGGGTCATGCATTGAGAAGGTGCCTAGATAAATTCCACGGAAAAACAACTGTGGAACAGGCATGTCTATATCAAGAGAACACATTGCAAATATGTTCCCCGTAAGGATTGGATGAGGGTGTGGATATGAAGTAAGACCTGCTTGGAAATGCCAGATTCTGACTCACAGAGACCACAGCTTGCCTGGTGGCCCATGGGTGGTCAGTGGAGACACATGCAGGTCAGAGGGCTGGCTCTTGCCCCCTGTTCTCTGTGCGACCTTTCCAGGAACATCTGTTTTATGGAAAGAGGCAGATCAAATGACTTAAGAAAAGATCAAGGTCAGATGGGAAAAATGAAGTTGCTTAAGCCCGAAGCTTAAATTCATTTCCCCCAAATAGACACGTGGTATACTTAGTAGCACGTTTTAGAGGAATATAATTCCTGGTCATTGATGTGATGGTCTGGGGTGTGCTCCTGAGTTAAGATGGGTTATGTGGCTTGAAACAAAGGCAGAGTCTTCAGATCAGGCCAAGTGGGTAGGGAAGTTGGTGCCTTTGTTTTATGATTCATAATCTTGCTTCAGCTCTGGGTGATTCTTTTTGATTTGAACGTCTGTTCTCATTTGCAGACTTGCAGACAGAGCACGTGCCATAAAATTGAGTTTCACTCCTACCATTCCTCGTAGTATTTCAGATTACATTAGCATTTCAGATTACAGCTACAGTGGTCAATAGGAGGTTCTCATTTCGGGGCTTTTCTTATCTTTAGTGTCCTAGATACAACAAGCTTCTTATTTTTATATGGGAAGTTGAGGAAATATTCATTTTCCTCATAGACATTCTCTAAAAATACAAGGGAATCTGGGATATAAGTTCATTGTTATTTATAGTCTTTCCTGTTTAAGTGTTTAAAATGGAACGACAGAAGAATTTGTTGTCTTTCCTGTTAATTTTATGTGTGTGTGGGGTCTATAGCTAAAGCATATTGCCTTGGGGACAAGTACCAATTTTTTAGCTTTATTTTATGCGTAGCTTCCACTTGACCTCAGTGCCTTGCAGACTGATTGTTGGAAGGTTCAATGTGGATTGAGAAATTTTTCTGTTTCCAGTGTTATATTGAGGTATATGAAGGAAGGAAGTAGTGGGATCCACTCATTTCTATGGACCCCACCCATTTAATTATTTGGAAATATTCCTTAATTTGTTTAACAAAGATTGAGATCCCTAGAGCCAGGTGCTCTGTTGAAAACTGGGGAGAGTGTAAGCAAGACAAGACACGATTCCTACTGTCACAAGAGTTACATTCTAGTTAATGTAATGCAAACAATGAGGTTTACATGCTATTGAGAAGAATCTTTTAGATATACAGTTGCAAGGCATCATCAATTTTTAATTATGTTTTGAATTTATTATATGCTTTCCCCTTTCTACCTTGCATACTTTTGCTTATGTGAATTACTCACCACCCAATAGTCAATCCAATTTTTTCAATGCACTTCAGACATTTAAATAAAATTGTGGATTTTCATAAAAAGGTAAGATACACCATCAAAACTTTTTCTATGGAATTTTATTGGGATACCATTATGGTAGATAGGTACCAGACCATCTTTTTTAAAACATGGAGAATATTCCTTTATTTAGAGCTTTCTGTGAAAGTCTGCAATGCTATGCAAACTGCTTTCATGGGCTTGTACACTGCCAGAGGAAAGAGGTCCAAAGGGAAACATAATTTGTGGCCGGAAAAAAAAAAAAACCAAGTATAGAGACACTTGAACAGCTCTGGCTGAAGACCGGAAAGCACCAAGGGTTAGCATAGCTGAAAATACATATAAATATATTTTAGTTTTGAGAAATGGCTCATAGGAGATTTAGTAGCTGTGAAAAGCCCCCTTTTATTTCACATAGGAAGGGAACTCAAAATAGCCCATTTATAGCACTGGGAAATCCCGTCCCCAAGGGTCCCAGTTCACTTGAGCTCAGCTCACAGGGGCAGGGAACCTGCTTTGTGCAGGCACAGTGCTGCAGATGGGGACAGGAAGCAGGAGACACAGAACCCCGCCTGCAGCCTCCTTCAGTCCACGGTGGAAACAGATATCGAAGCAGGAAATTTCTTGATGCTGTGATAAGGCCTGTGAGCCCAGTTTGCCGTGGGTGGTGGGAGGGTAGGCATGGAGCCTGGGCGGGGGTGCAGGGGTGTAGGGAAGAGGTATCACTGAAGATCTCTGGAGTAGGTGATACTGAGCTGAGTCTCCAAAAAGTGGGTCGTGATATGTCAATGAAGTAATGCTTTCATTATAAACCACTTAAAAAACAAACAAACGAATGAGCATCTCCATGAAATGATCCACATAATGTTGAAACTTTCAAAGTTGAATACTAAAGACAGAATCACACCCCAGGTCTGCTGATACCTCCCTTGCCAAAAGCAGAGGCGAAACCATTGAAAAGTGTGTGTAGTAATTCCCCTGCAGATATGTTAAGACAGACTCTCCCACCCGGATTCCCCGAGTAGCATGTTCTCCCCAGATGAGGGTCTGATGATGGGAACACTAAGGTCGTTTCCTAACTGAAGAGTCCTGTCGCTAGAGCTCTTTCTTGGGCCAAGCAGCCAGAATCACCCTTGGAAGGGTAACTGTACTTCTGACTTTCTTCCCTCGGTGACCTGTATGATTCACAACAGTCCCGTGGGGTTCAATTAGGATAGCTGTGAAAACAGGTGGTGAGTCCATTAACCCTTTCTCAGGTAGGCTTTATCACTCAGCCTCATCCAGGGCACCAGTTTGTTTTATTCATAAGCTCTGTTGTTGCTGAGGGCATAAGATGAATTAATTGCTTTTTATCCTTAGGAAATCAAATAAATCTTGTCTAAGTCAACAATAGCAAAAACTCATGACCTCTTCCTGGTTGGGACAGTTTCTCCTTCAGAAAAATGTTTCAGTGGAACACACTAGTTTTGGGAATGGGAAGTAAGGGTCTCTTGATTCTCCGAAAGTGTATCTTTTCTGAGAAATATTAAAAAATGATTGCATTTTTGAATAAATCTCTTTCACAACATTTAAACAACTAAAGAATTTGGGGACTTTCTTCATAATGCTCTTAGAGTAGAAGATTCTCTAGTCACAGTTCTCCTCTTCATCCTTTCACTTCTGCCAAAAAAATGTGTGGAGTGGGACAACACAGAAATAAGCATTGCATCTCACCACGAAACACATTGGATTGCCTTTCACTCAGCCATTCAAGTTCTTGTTCATTTTGGAATCACAGTGCTGGGTCAATGACATGGTTTGGAAGGGTTTTAGCCTATTGGAATCTCCATCAGACCCATTCTAAATAAACATACAATGTAAATAAAAACCGACCCTAGCTGGTGTAGCTCAGTGGATTGAGTGCTGGCCTGTGAACCCAAGGAACGCTGGGTCGATTCCCAGTCAGGGCACATGCCCGGGTGGTGGGCCAGGTCCCCAGTAGGGGATGTGCAAGACACAACCACATATTGGTGTTTCTCTCCCTCTCTCCTTCTCCTTCCCTCTCTATAAAAATTAAAAATAAATAAAATTTAAAAAGTGAGCACTAGCTATGCACACACAGCTTCAAAAAAGGAACCCCTTGCTACCACAGTGCGCACTTTCTGCATGCCAGTCAGCTCTGCGGGAATTCTAGCACACATTTGCAGGGAGCAGCTGTGCCCTGTGTCTTTGGAGTTTAGGGCAGGTGCAGTGACTTAATGGATAGGCAACTGTATTCAGTCACCTGGAACGATGCTTTAATTTCATACTTTGCCAGGGGTCCCTTTAGAGTCATCTAAGTCCTATTAAGCTGTCATGGGATGTATGTTTCTGGACTTTTCCCATCAATTCTACTTATTTTGGGAGAGTTGTCATAAGACCCAAGTCAAGACATATGAGTCCAATTTGTTTTCTTGCTGCTTTTACTCAACTTATCAGAGTCTGCAGAAGCCAGCTTTTGCTTCCTGCCCTTGTAGAATGACAATATTGAGCAATTTGTACATATGGCTTGGGCATGCTGAGGGAAAGTCCCATTTCCATATTTTAGACTGCTTCCTAACCATTAGTAAGTAGAGTTAGAGGTCAATGTCATCGCCATTTCTGTCTTTTTGGTTGGACTTGTTTGTTGCATGCTCAAATATAACTTAAATCATTTCTTTATTATTTCTTTATTGCAGTTAGAGAACTGCATTTTTTGCATTTCTATCATTTCTTTATTGCAGTTAGAGAACTGCAAAGCCATTAATTTTTGTTCTCACTGCATGTTATGAATGGAATGTTTGTGTGTGCCTTTCCCCCGCCCCTAAATTCACAAGTTGAAACCCTGACCCCTAAAAGTGATGGCATTTGGGGGTGGGGACTTTGAGAGGTAAGTAGGTTTATAGGAGGTCATGAAGTAGAGACCTAGTGATTGAATCTGGCTCCTCACAAGAAGAGTAAGAGATCAGAACTGTCTCTTTACCATGAGAAGATATAATAAGAAGGCAGCCATCTGCAAGCCCGGAAGAGGCCTCAGTAAGAAATGAATTTGCTGGGACCTTGATCTTATACTTCTCAACCTCCAGAACTATGAGAAAATACATTTCCGCTTTTTAAGCTGCCCACCCAGTCTATGGCATTTTGTTATAGCAGCCTGAGTGAACTGAGATGAGCTGCCTTTACTATTATTGCATACGAACCTCACCGAAACCTAAGGGATAGAAATTATCTTAACTGTATAAATGGGTACACTGAGACTCAGAGAGCTGAAGTGGCATTCTTGCCCCAGGATTCAAAACCATGGAAAGAGCAAACTGACCACAAAATCCAGGTCTGAGGCTAGAGCAAGGACTCTTGGACAGCTACACTGTCCAATACGGCAGCTGCTAGCTGTAACTGAAACTACATTTCCATTTTAATTTCAATAAAACTTCAGCCTCCTAGTTCCTTCATTTCCAAAGCTCTATGGCCACTTATAGCTAGTGGCTTCAAATTGGACAGTGTAGCTATAGTAGACTTCCACCATCACAAGAAGTTTTTTCAGACTGTGCCGAGATCTCCCTTCTGCCAGGAAACTCAAGTGACTGAAGGGGGCCCAGGTGCCATTCCATTCTCCATGTGTCGTGTGGGGAGAGAGCACACAGAAGAATCTCTAAAGGGAGGATATCTGGATTACCATCAAGATCACAACTAACTATGAAATCATACGCCAGTTAAAAGTGTAAGAGAGAAGAGTTAGAAAGTAACACGGTGGTTGCCAGGGGCTGAGGGGAGAGGAGAATGGGGAGTTATTGTTCAGTGTGTATAGAGCCTCAACATTACATGATGCAGAGAGTTGTGGGGACAGACGGTGGTGATTGCTGCATGACAACGTGAATGTATCTACCCCGAACTGCCCACTCAGCATGCTTAAGAGGGTAGATGTCATATTCTGTGTATTTTACCACAATAAAAAGAATATAGTGTGTGCCAATATTCCTATGTCAATAAGTACTGCAACATCAAAACAATGCATGAGAAAAGTTTAATTTCCATTGCACCTCCTTTTCCCATCTCAGATTTTGAGATAGTTCCAGGGTACACTGTGTGGTCCTAACCAAAATACAGTATTGGGGAAGGGCAATGAGGCCTCTGGAAGAAACTGACCTTGAGGTGAGGTCTCTGGGCAAGCTGGAGTAGGCAAGGTCATCCCAGGAACAGTCAAGCCACACCCATCGAGTGGCGAACTGCCATGCAGCAGGGGCACCCTGTGGCAATGGGCCAGGTGTCAACAGGGAGTGACTAGTTAGACTCTGTGTCTCTCTCTGCCTACCTTTGCAAGTAATACTGCTTCTCATCTGGTCCTAAAATCTGGACCAAATGAGTCCCCAGTTATATGTATAACTTGGGGAGAATTATTTTTAAGAAGTATTAGATTTCCTGCTAATAGACTAGGCCTTAAGTGATTAACCAAAGCTGTATGACGATATTTGTGCCCTGTTTTAGAACAGGTCAAACTATTTACCTTACTACCTACCTTGACTGAGTATGGCCATCATCCAGGGAGCTTTACAAAGTGCTGATACCTGGGTCCACCCCCAGAGATTCTGATTTTGTTGGCCTGGGTGTGGCCTGGGCATTTGGTCTTAATAAACCCTCCCACAACTCCCTAGGCAACTCTAATGAGCCGGAAAGTTTGAGAACCATGGGCCATGACATAGAGGTTGTATCAAACATTGCAATGCATATAAAGTGCTCACAAGATTACCTGGCACATGGATAGAAGAGACACAGTAAATATGACTGTTTTTGTTGTGACCATTGGCTCATGGCTCAAACCCAGACCAAACAATGAATACATGAACAAACAGACCATCTCAATGCTCACAGAGTAACCACAGCCTGACCAAGGACCCTGTCCAGGTTTCTAAGTGCTGGGAACAGTCATCCACTCATGATCTGTGTTTCTCTTTCTACTCAGATAATTAACACTGGGAAGGGGGGCATTTGGTGTCTGTCTTCCACAAAGTTTAGTGGCCTTGGCTCCTGAAATTAGAAAGGAAGGTTTGTGAAAATGAAATTTTTACGTGTTACTATCTCCAAATCTTGGAGGAAGCTTTTAGAGAAATAAATCACGAGCCTTAGGAATGAATGATTTAAGAGGAAGTACAACTGCGGGTTATTCTTCCCCGACAAAGTCATCAGTGCTGATCATTTGCACTGAGCGCCTCTCAGGGTAGGTTCCTATTGGAAGACCCAATGTGTGATACGGCGCAAAACTCAAGACCTAAACTTCTCAATCAAGACGTTTATAATACGTATTCATTCATAATATATATAAAATTTTAGTGAGAGTAAAATTCACTTCCTTTGTGTATATGAAAACTTATTTTTATAGTTGCAGGAAGTCGATTTACTTACAATAATGGATTTCTATCCACTTTGTCAATTGTTGCTCACGTACCACGGCATCAAATATAATCGTATCGAAATATTTCAGTGGGCTTCTCATTCTCCTTCCTTACAAAAAGTAACATTCACAGGAAAATAAAAGCACGCTTTTTCTCTCCTATTTTTACTATTTTAAAGTTTTAAATCTGTCTCCATTAGTTGAATTTGCCAAACAAATTGTTTTAGAACAGGCAGAAAAATCACCCTCAGTCGCCTTTGTATTTTATACACGTTCAGTGAAAAAGGATCGGGACAAAGCGTCGCAGTAGAACCTTGTTTTCACTTCACTCAGTGTTGGTGCAAGGTGACGCTGTTGTCCTCAGTCATTTGGGGAGTGTAGTATACACTGGACGCGTAATTCAAGGTTTTTCTTACAAATTATTAAACTCTGGTTAGAGCTGTCACAGGAAGGCCAGGCTGGAAATATTACACAGTAGCTCCGTCCCTCGTAATGGAAAAGTACACGAAGTCTCAATACAGGCTACTGCGATCGCTTTTTGGCCCCGGTTCAGAAAGCAGGCTTGCCAGACCCCTGGTTCCTCTTCTCAAATGCAAACACGGAGCCTCTTTGCGTGGACACAGTTCCTTTGGCTTATTTGTGTTGACAGTTCTGCTGGCGATGACTTGGACCCATAAGAACGGTGAAAGGTGAGCCTTAGAAGCTTACTTTGTAAGTGATCTCTTTTCAACTTAATCATACCAATAGGTCTTTTCTACAGAGTAAGTGCTAAGGTAAGACCTGGGCAGTTGAGTTTCCATACTCAGTCACTCATTTGCTCATTTGTTTCCTTAATTCGTTCAGACAAGAATTCGTGGAAGGACTCTCTGGTGCCCAACACTGCGTTAAGCACAGGAGAGGACAGTACCACAGAAAGAGTTCTGACAAAGATCTTGCGAGAGTCCTCTCACCACTTGGGCAGCCTGACCATGTGACTCGGTGCCCTGCCTACGGGAAAAATTACACATTCCCAGATGTCACCATGTGATTTGCTTTGACCCATGAAGTGAGCAAAAGTGACCCACATTATTTTTATCTGGAAGTTTTCAGCACCAAGTCTTGGCCAGCCATCTCTTCCTCTGTCTTCCCTCTTTCAGGAGCTCAACAGTGTCCCCAGCATGGGCTGCACCTTCCGTTTAGGTCCAAGAGTGAGGGCAGGAGGAACAGCCGGGACCTGACACCTGATGGCCAATGGATCAGTCCTGAGACTTGGGGCTCATTTGTTAGCACAGAATCACCCACCCTGGGCCGACCTACACAGTGTGTTGTTACAGCAGGTGCACGATATACCTACAATGGTACAGCTTTAGGGTCGAAGTCTGAAAGGACACCTCTGGGTTACACTCCCAGCCTGTTCAGGACCTATCAGTGCCTGTGTCATCCATGCAGGCAGGTCCTTTTCCTTTTTTAAACTTTCCCAAGTGAAACATGTCTCCTGCATTCTTCCATTACTCACTCAAGGTTGCTGCTGCTCTGAGGGAGGAGCCGGGAATGGGGGAGAGAAAGGGGATGAAAAGAGCTGGGGAAGTTAGAGTTGTGAGAGGGGACAAGCTCCGAGAGCTTCTTCAGGGGCTGCATCTGCAGGGACTTCTGTTCAAGCCTTGCCCCCGATGTCACAGCCCACAGCTGCTTCCAATCATTCGGTGCACGCATTTCCTGTCCAAACCAAATATTAAAAAAGAGGCGACACACACCACCAGAACCTCATCTCCACTTCCCCTCCCCTCCGAATCTCCATATTTATATGTCTGCCTCTGAACAAACACATTAAAAAAGGCGTAGCTTTTTTTCTTTTTAACTTTGGAAAAGCAAAATGACTTTCAGAAATGATTTTACTTTCTGAAAAAAGAGCTCCTTCTGGACTCGGAAGTGGCTCCCGAATTGGTGGTGTAATTGTCCCGTCAGCGGTGGGCGCGGTGGGCGTTTGGCCTCAGGCCGCAGTGCGGGTGCCTGAATTGCCATGGCCTCCCGACCTCCTCTCCGGCGGGAGGGAGGCACTGAGGAGCACTGCGGGGAGGGAGAAGCCTGTGGCCAAGGCCCTCTGGTTTTAACCTCAGCTTATCCTTAGCCCACTGATTTGGTAAAAATGCTATCACTTCAATCTTTCTACAAATACGTACTAAGCACCTACTACATGCTACGCTCTTTCCAGATGCTGGATGTAGTGGATTTTCTGATTTCTCTCTGGCATTTCAACGACCATATAAAGCACACTACCACTTTTTTAAAAGCACGCTCTCATCAGAATCCAATTGAGGATCCCTGAGAATCCAATTCATCTTCAGATGATCACCAGCCTGCTTCAGATGGTGCCTCCGGCTGAGTTTCCAAAGAAATGAATTCTGGTACTGAGCTTCCCGCACACAGTTTATTGAGGAATGTGTCTGCAGCAACATCAGTGAGTGAGGGAGGGATGCGGGACTGGGCAGAGGGAGAAGCTGGGCTGTGATACAACAGCCTCGGAGGCTCGGCCCACCGCGCTGGAGCTGAGGAGCTGGGATGGCCCTTTGTTCCTCCACTTTGGGGTCAGAGGGCTTCTATTCACCTCCTTCCCAATGTCTGCCAGTGGTTGTATGTGGGTGGTGCCTGGGAAAGGAAGGGAAGCTTGGGAGGGGCTCCCATTGCTGCAGGGCAATTCCAAGGTTCCACTTGGATCAGGAGCCATCACTTCCAGGAGCTGGCAGGTGAGTGTCTTCATCCCTGGGGCCCCCTGGGCAGCCCACCACAGCAGCCGCTACAGATGGGTGCAAGGCAGGACCCCTCCCTTACCCTCATTTTCCATGAAGGATCTGCCTGAGTCTGACTTATGAGTTAGTAGAACTTGTTTGTCGTCAACCCTCACATTTGCACTCTGTATCATTCCCTGGTGTTCTCATTTTACTCACTGAGAAACCAGTTGGCACATAAAAGTATATGAGTTTTTTGAATTTGCTTGGAGGAGGATAATACCATCCTGCGGGAATGTGCCTGTACTAAAGCTCCAAAGAAACTGTTCATGTCTTGATCGCACTTTAGAGGTTATAAACTCCATGTGGCTGTTGGTTATCCTTTCCAGAAATGCTGTGTTAACCAGGCAGGTGTATTACAGATGCAGCACTCAGACAGGAAGAAGTGAAAGGTCATGTCCAAGGTGTAGCAAGTACTGTATGTAGGAGTTGAGCCCAGCCTGGGCACTGTTCACTACAGTATGTAGCCACTAAATTCTAAGCATTCAGCAGGTGGGTAGGGAGGGGAGAGATTTCAGGGGCAGGAGATCATTTCTGCCTGAAGCCAAACCTTGGTCTTGATTTTAGGTTGCAATATCATTGAGGTACAAGGCCACTTTCTAAGTTAAGTGGATTTGCTTTCTTCTTCCTTATTCTTTGGGAATGAATGTCTGTGTTCAATTTTTACTAACAATGTGAACTTTGGGTCATTGAAAAGAAAGTGTTCATTGATGGACCTGTTGGATTGATCCATTTAATAAAAATTTATTTTATTTTTTTAATTTTTATTTTAAAGATTTTTATTTATTTTTAGAGAAGGGAAGGGAGGTACAAAGAGAGAGAGACACACATCAATGTGTAGTTGCCTCTTGAGTGGCCCCCACTGGGGACCTGGCCCACAACCTAGGCATGTGCCTTTACTGGGAATCGAACCTGTGGCCCTTTGGTTCACAACCCGTGCTCAATCCACTGAGCTATGCCAGCAAGGGCAATAAAAATTTATTGATTAAAGATTCTGTGCCAGGCAGAGTGCCAAGAACTGAATAAAAAATGGTCTGTTTTACCTCTCCCACTTGAAGTTTTTCATTCAGTGGTCTATTTCCCAAAATCATAGAAGAAAATCATTAGCATCAAATAGTCTTGTAATCAGTAATGACTTGAGAACACATCTCACTGGTTTCAGTTTTCTCCTCTGAAGGATTTGGGCAAGGGGATAAGATTTTTAATCAGAAGTGGTCACACCTGAACATCTTAAATTCAGTTTGTCATGAAATCCAATCTCTTAAAATGTAAAGGCAGCTGCAAATTTTCCAAGTATATGTCATATGACATTTTAGATGAATTTCAGTAGAACTTGATATGTGCATAGAGATCACAAAGGGACATCTATGGGACACAGAATGACCAGTTATGTGTTTACAGTTTTTTTTTAATGTATGATGAGGTTGGCCATTTGTAGACCAACATTTTATACCATCAAAATAAAAACAGAATCAAAGTTAAAATATTAACTGCAACTCTTCCGTGTCTCCATACATAAAAGCTTGCTTCTTTGTTCAGGACTCAGGACATTTATATGGAGACATTAGTGAATGCTGTTGCATTGGACTAATCCTGAGAAGAGACACTTCTAGTAAGTGCTTCTCTTGGGAGCTTTGCAGGTAGAAAGGGTTTTGAAGGAGCCAAATCACCTCTCTAGCACCCATAAAGCCTGGTATAAGACATGAGGTCTATGCAGATACAAAGAGATGGAATATTTTCATTCACTCAAAATCATGGTTGCTTATCAAGAGAAAAGGGGAGTTGGAACAAACTTCTGAAGGGACTTCATGGTACAAAAAGGGGTACCTGTGGACATGAGCTCTTAGGAGGTGACAGGAACCACAGAGCAGGGAGTGGAAGATGAGTAACAGCGCCCCATGCTGGTGAGAGAGCTACCTGCGGAATGAGCTGCTGTGTGGTGAGTGTGGGGGCGGGGGAGAGATGTTTAGAGTGGATTTTTATAATACTTTCATGTGTTGCATCTCCCCCACAAAATCTACAGCGGAGTGCAGTGTTACTTTGTGAGGGTTTCTGGTGACAGAGCAGAAGTGGGCTAACAGCTGTCTCCCCTGTCAGAGGCACGCTGGAAGGAACGTCTGTGATCAGTGGCATCGTGTGCTCATCGGAGAAGAAATGTCAACACACCAGTGGGTTGACAGGCCACCTCAGGGCTGGGGAGGTGGGTTTTGCAGCCCAAGAACATGCCAAGGATTGAGGAGTTGGAGCCGTTAATCCAATCTCCTCAGTTTATTGGAGAGAAAACTGAGGGGCAAAAAAGGTAGCTTCTCTGCTGCCTGCCCCACAGCTGACTGACTGGGTCAGAGCTGGAATGGAGCTCAGCATCCTGAAATCCTGACTGTTCCCCCTCTGGTGTCTTTTCTCCTATCTGCTGCGCACACCTTGGTCTCTGAAAAATAGAAGGGAAGTGGAGAATTAATTTAGCCTAGGAAAAACGGATAAAATCCATTCCTTCTCTATGTAACTATGAGAAAGGTGACTTATATGTAATATGTATATATAATTTCCCAATGCATTATGACATTATTTGCTTGGTGAGGAAATCTTGAAAATTCAAACGGCAAGGAAAGCTTTGCCCAGAAAATCGGCAGATTATCAAGGCCTAAAAATCCCTTCTTTATTCTTCCTTACGTCATCTCAGAACACCTGCCTATGATGTTTCGAGATGCCACTGCGTATTTATATTGCTGCATAATGGTATTTGGCTGATTTGATATTTAAACTTGACCAAATACAGTTAGATTTTATTCCTGAGGGTTTAGATACAGACCTACACAAGCATCCTGACTATGTAAATGACATTTTGGTCCGTAACTTAACCAGAATTAAGTTAGTCCTTCCTGGCTGGATGTGTTTACATATTGGAACAGCTGGCTCGCGACACTCGGCGATGCCATGTCCTGTCCCCCTCATCTTCCAAGGGCCTATGTCATGACTACACATCTGCACAGCAGTGAATCAACCTAGTATTTAAAGAATTTATTAAGACCCTTTCTTCGTGTGAAAATATGGTTTCTGACAGATAGAAGTAACCTCCATGTCTTCAAGTTTATTTTGTAAATGAGACTACAGAAGAGAGGTGGCTTTACTGAATGAGATCGATGATAACATTTTGCCTCTTTATTGCTTAGATGCAGTTTTTCATTATATCAGTCTAGCAATGTGGATGGGCTCTTTTAAATGGCACAGCCTCAAGACATTTTCTGCATTACACTAACAATGACAGGAAACCCCATTCTTCAGACCCTCTGTCTCCCATGCTTCCACGGGTACAGAAATGGTAAGATTTGCCTAAGTCACCCCAACTAGATCTCAGAATCATAGGGAAGAAGGATCTACAAATGATCTTGGCAGATTTTTCCACATGAAGCAGATTGTAAGACCCCTAAAAAGGGTTGTCTCAATCACTCCCATAGAAAACATCTCCTTTTCATGAAGCTCCCGAGTAGTCAGAGATCCTGAGTGCTTGCTGGAATGCAGGAGTGCTGTCCATTGGGGGTCATGTTATGAATCTGTGTCAAGTCTCAGGGACATTTACTCAAAGCACTAGTAAAATATAATCTAATGCCCATTAAAAGATGGAATTTTAATAACGGGCAAGAAAAGTTTATCAACTTTATTGTTAGAAATATTTGTGGTTGGAAATCTCATGGTTGCTGCCGAATGAATTACCAGCACTACACGCATGAAACACTTGTTAAGATGTGGACTATGTATTCACCTAGCATGCGTCTCTGTTTTAATTCCAAGCTGAAATCTCAGATGATGAGTCTTAGTTTTTAACTCACCAGTTTCATGAAAGCAAAGGTAATTTAAAAGAGCTCAGATATCCTAAGGATTATTTAGAAGATAGCCATGTGGAAGAAGAAATTACAAGATAAACATTTTCTCCTTCAGTGGAATGCTTCTTTGTTGCCCGCTCATTTCTAGCTCATCTCCTCTTTATGCGCACCATAATTTTTATTTAAGAACTGTCCTTCCTGCATTCTTAGCCTTCATTTGGGTGGGATTGCTACCATCCATAGCTAACAATTGATTGGTTAAAGCACAGGGCCCCTTCCCTGCCCCCATGGTTGTCACTGGGTTGAGTATGTGAAAGTCCAATTTCTCTGGAGTTTAGAAACTTTCCTTGATGGTTGAGAGTGAATGAATCTTCTCCCATGCTTTCCTGTCATTCTCTTTCACTTGCAAAATAATGAGTCCTGAGGCTTTTTCCCAGTAAAATTCATTTTATGATGGGACAGACGCTTGAAAGTTTGGACACATCCTAGGATATGTTTTTTTGAAAATTCTCATAGGAAATCAAAGCCTGATCCACAGTGACACATTCAGCAAGTATTTCCTCAGTGCAGCCTCCTCTGAAATTGCGAGATAGGTCAGCAGGGCTTCAAATCCAGGATTCTCCAATGAGCTTAGAATACTTTAACCTGGAAAATGTACACTATATGGATGTTTGGAGATCATAGGAGTTATTAGAGAGGCTGACAGGGTGGCTCTCCAGAGACCTTTACTTCAAATTCTTTGAAGTCAAAGAGCTCTTGATCTAAGGAAGTATGTAGAGCAGTGAATCTCCTGAAAAACTTCAAAAGTTAACCATCTTATTGGACTTTCTATTTCAGACTCATCTGAAAGCACTGCAAGTTGACAACGGTGACTATAAATATAAACATGATGAAAGCTCACCCTCTGGGTTCCTTCCCTACACACAGTGCCATGAACAAGATTTTCAGAGTCCACAGTGTGCCCCATTTGGTTGAGCAACACAACAGAATCCGTGTGTACAAATCGTTGATCGCCGCAATCTCCTCCCTTTTATTGCTTCCCTAGCCATGGATGCCAGCTAACTATGCTTAGAATTCTTTGTTTAAAAAGAACAAAGAGTGGATCTCATTTTACCCACCGGCAGCGAATTCCTTGGTCCTAACCTGTCATAGAAAAGATTCTATCTTTTCTATGGGGAAAAGAGCTATGCCCCACCCCTCTCTATCATGAAGGTATGGTAGACTTTATAACTCTACATACATATGCCTTGTCATTGATGTAAAACAATGCACAAACTTGCTGGAACTGCTGATACAAATAAGCACCCTTTAAGGTAGGCCTCCGGGAGACTTATACTTACAATCCAAAATCTGTTTCCAAATTTGAGAACACTTTTGAGTTTTAGTTTTGGAATTGCCATCCCAAAACCACTTGAAGGAGTGGTAAATTTTAATTTTTTGAGGATGGATTAGACTTTTAGAAACTTACGTTGCACTTGGTTTCAGGTGCTCCTCTGGATATCAAGCTGGCTAATCTTTTTGGACAAAAGGTAGATAATACTATACAGAAACTACAGTATTATCTATAATATAATACTATAGAGGGTTAACTGTACATGTGTGCACGTGCATGTGTGTGCACACACATCTGCAGGCAGTTTGGAAAATGAAGTGCTTTCAGACATGACAATACCACTAGAATAAGAATACATATTCTCAGGTTTGAACGGGACAACACCCATTCTTATTTATTAAATTTCTTAGAGCTAAAATATCAGTTTTATCACTTCATAGGTATGTTCTGTATATAAAGGAGCACTGCGATTATGAGTTGATTAGATTGTGTCTGTGACTACTTCTCTTGTTTTCAGTGCTCCTACACATCAGCCTGCCTTTCCTCCACTAGGGCCTTGAGGGAGACCCAGGCACGTGTAATGTTTTGTGTGGGCTCTGCCGCAGCAGAGTGTCGATGTAGTTGATCAAGTTTTCTTGATAATCCTCATGATGCGTTTGCACAAGATTTGAATTTAATTTCTAATTGTGAGTTATTTCAGATACCTAGCTAGTCATAAATTTTCAATCAGTTGATATTTAATTAACATTTGGTTTCTAATTTAGTCCAGTAAAGAGCCTATATTCAGACACCTAACAACTCAAATAAAGGACTTCAGACTAGCTTGTGAAATATCAAAGTTTAGAAGTGTTATAGTAATAAAAAATAAGATTCTAATGATCTTATCAACTTGGCAGAAAATCTGAGCAAAGAGACCAGCCAGTTGTCAGATGTTCCCACAGAAAAATCTGCTAAATCTCATTTTCAGAAATTCATATATAAAAATCTTATACGAGGAACAAACACATTAAAACATAGGCCAAAATGTTTTTAAAAATGAAATATATGAGAAAGCTCTTTCAGCAACTAAAGCTACAATTGCGATTTCTGAGGAGATGGATTCTAATCTTTAAAATGAAAATGTCATGGCCTCATATTGCTCACATTTATAATAAAATGAGTCTGAGAAAGAAGGGCTACAAAGCAACCTTTGTAAATTAATTATTATAAAAACTTGATAAATATATTTTTCCATTTTTATCATTTTAGACTGATACTAAAATTATGTCTAAATATAATTTAGTATTACTTTGTAATACTAAAATTACAAAGATTAACGTCCTATGTACTCTTATAGAAATCTAGACCTATGTAGTATGTCAAATATAGCTTATTCTACTTACTGCTCCATTATTTCATTTGTTTTATTTTGTATACTTTAGATATAAAATATTTACTGTATAATACATTTTTCTACCATTTATAACTGATTAAATGCACTGCCTGAGGCCATTACTCTAAGTGGCCCTCTGACCCTTGATCAAAATCCAAATACAAGAAAATATGTAAGATACCTTATAAAAATGGCCTCAACTGCTAATGTTTGTCTATTCTAGCTATCTGTGATGAAACTAACAAGAAAAATATTAAAAATTATTTTTATTGCAAAGAATTTTTAATTTTTTAACCTTAAGTTCCAAGGTAAAAGATAGGAGGGTTGGGGAGGATTTAGCACCTCAATTCATTTTACAAACACTGGCTGTCATGTATTAAGCATTTCCTGTAGAAAAATAAAACCCTACAAAAGATGATCTTTAGTGTTAGAGGCAGCATAATAGTGGACAGAAAAAAAATTGACCAAAGAAATTGACCTTGGGAGGGTCTTAAACTCTGAGTATCGGTTTCATATTCTGTTAAGATGGGGATTTCCGTAAAAAGGGGCCCATGAGGACTGGCGCTTACTAAGTGTTAGGTTCCGTGCTCTTCTTCTGTAAGCTTCTCCCCTCTTCTGCTCTTATTTAGCCTGTTGTTGCTGTATCCGGGAAGTTACCAGAAGCAGCATAGAGGAATCTGTAGCCCACAGAATTTAGCCTCCACAGCATGACTTCTGTTAAGACCTAGGATACAATGAAAACCAGAGTCGAATATGCCTCCCCTTCTAAGAGGGGTTCAGTGACTTGTCCAGACCCCTGAAAACTTATGAGAAGGTAGAGGAATAGGAACCACCCCTGATGGGAGTGAACAGGGATACGAGGACTTTGGAAAGTATTTCAGGATTATCATTTTTTTCCTTCTTAGTTCTTGTTTTCCTTAAAGTCAAGACTGTCAACTTTAGGAATAATAGTTTTAAAAAATTAAAGTAGATAAGTGTAATTACTTTTGAGAAGAAACTGTTACTCAGTAGAGTTTTGAACAGGGAGAACATGTATGTTTTCCTTGTACAGAAAAAGTTAATTCTGTAAAATGCCATCCCCCCCCCCTGCCCTGCCAGATACAACAAGGTTTTACATTGGGAAATAGCATGTCTTCATATTGAACTACTTCACATGACGTAGGACACAAGTTCAGGTTTTATCCATCGAACCTGACCTCAAGGTCCTCCACATGTAGGACCGTGGCAGAAAGTGCCATCTGTCTTTCACACACTGATGGTATCCAGGTCTGCTTAATTAGTTTGCTCATTGTTCAGGGTCAGGAAGTCTCCTCAGAAATACTTCCTTCAGCTGGGTGGTGTCTGCCGTAGCTCTCAGTGCTGACCTGGTGGTTCTGCTGGGTATTGAGAAGATTCTGCAGGAGCGGGCGGGAGGGTTTTTGCGAGATTGGTGACTTGGAGGAGCCCCCCAGCTGGACACAGGACGCTGGGCTAATGTGTGGGTCGAAGCTGCCCTTGCTTGGCAGGGTGCTGGAGACTGGCTGCACATTCCTGGGGAAGACCTTCTTTCAGAAAAATTCTTCTAAATTATGTCTTGGTACTATCTTTAAATGGCAAAAAAACAAAAAAAATATACCAACCGTATTCAGTAGGCAATAACTAATTTCTTACAAACACACGGAAGTAACATCACAATTTTATAACCTCAGGTTCACAAACATGGAAGCATCTGATGTTCAAGAGCAGAAGCCCATGGAATGCTGATGAGGATGTAAATTGGTCAAACAGCCTTCGGAAACAATTTTGTATTGCTTTGTAAGAATGTTTTTTCACACAGAACGTCATCATTCAGGTTTATACCTGAGAAACTCTTGTGCACATGCACTTGTGAATTCATGTATAATAATTTTCTTTGCAGAATTATTTCTAACACCCCAAAACTGGAAACAGGCCAAGTGTTCCTCAACATCAGATTATATAGGAAACTTATCTATTTAGACAGTGGACTCCTTTACAGCAATGAAAATGAATGAACCATGACTACATACATGAATGTAGTTGTGTTTACAGATATGACTGAAAAGCAAAGTAGAGATTCAGTTTATGCATATATTAAGTTTAAAAAGATGAAAACTCAGTGAACATATGGTTTCTGGAGAATGGTAAACTGTAGTGGAAAGCATGTCATGATAAGCCCAAAAACTCAAAATAGACTGGGAAGTAAAGAGAGATGAGAAGAAACACAGGTTGATGACAAAATGTTTATTTTCCTTAAAATTTGGCCATATATACACACTGTACAGGATGGGGCAGAAGTAGGCTTAGAGTTGCAAGAGGGATTCTCACTATTTCTGTCACAAAATTGGGTTATGTAACCGGAATACATCCTCTTGTACATCCAACTAGGTAGTCTCTTTACATAGTCACTTTACCCTCAGATTTATTGAGATCTATAATAGTTGACATATAATACTGTGGAAGTTTAAGACGTATAACCTATTGATTTCACACATTTGTATATTGCAGAAGAATCACCACCACCATGCCATCACGCAGGTACCATTTCATTCTGTGGTAAGGACATTTAAGATCTACTCTCTTAGCGACATTCAGGGCATGATACAGTATTATTATCTATAGTCACCATGCTGCATATTAGACACTCACAACTTATTACATAATCTTATAACTGGAAATTTTTACCCTTTGACCTGTATCTCCTATTTCCCACACTCCTCAGTTCCTGAAAATTACCACTTCTATTCTCTATTTTGCTGAGTTTGATTTTTTTAGATTCCACATATAAATGATATCATACAGCATTTGTTTTTTTTTTGTCTGACATTTCATTTAGCATATGGAGTCATTTTTAAGAACAAATTCCAGTAGCCAAAAGTTATTAAATAGAAATTAAACGTTTTACTGGAGCTCTTAAAAAAATTAAAGAGACTGCAAATTATAACTAAGAGGAAAACAATTCCCTTCCTTACCTCCTCTACTGTCTCACAACCTTTGACCTGTCACTGGCCAGCTGCGCCCCCTACCCACAAGGTCCCCTGACAGACCAGATCGTGCGCTAATATTTCCCTTCTCTCTTCCTGTGTCTCCTCTCTACATCGAGAAATGGACCAGCCACATACAATGTGTTTTGTATATTTTCCTCTTTTTCTACTTGTGGGTAGAGTTTGTATGAGACTGAGATTTTTTCTTCTTTGTTGAAAATTCTTTTCTGAAGTCTCTTAGACTTAGTCTCTTCTAGGAGTTGCTTTCCAACTACCAATCCAATTTATTGGATTGTTTCTGGTTTATTTGGATTTTCTATTTCCTCTTAAGTCAGTCATGATAATTAATATTTTAAATTATTTTATTTCATCTATTATTTGTAGAACATTCAACTATAGTTTTTTGTAGTAATCTCGTTATTTTAAAGTGGTTGATTGTGTCTGAATTTTGATGCATTTTTTATTCCAATATTGTTTGTGTCTCTTTCCCCTTGTTTAGTTTTACCAGAGGTTTTCTTATGTTATAGCATTCAAAAAATGCTCTTAGTTATAAATACTAAAGAGTATTTTTGTTTATTTTCTATTTTATTTATTTCTTCTATTGTGCTTATCTCTTTTCTTCCACTTTATTTTGCTGTTCTTTTTTTAGCTTCTTGATCCAAATGTTTAGACCAAATGATCTCTAAAACCTAAAAAATGTCTATAGTAAAAAAGTCTCTGAGTTCTGTTTTTCAATTTGAAACTGTCAGAAACATTTTTCTTTAATTGAAGCATGTTATAAACAGTTGTAGCAGGGAGACAGGAAAATATCAACTCGTATTTCAGAATATTAGAAGTTGCACTGATTTTATAGTGGATTAGAAATAAAAACAGGCTCTGCAGTAAAACAACTTGAAAAACTGTTATCTCTTTACATATAATGGCAGTGGGGAAAGAAAGAACTCTGAAGCAAGAGCGGCAGGACAACCCAGCAGAGGAATCTATTCCATAGTATAAACACTAGGATATAATCAAATTAAGTGCTACTTGGGAACTTGGCCTTAGTTGGTTAGCTAGCCATGAAGCTGTTTGTTTAAGTCACTAGGTCATGAATTCGACTTCCCTTACATAACAGTGGAAGACATGGGATCCACGGATTCTTTATTTATGCAGAATCTGAATAAATAAAAGGATTCGGCTGTTCTTATGTCATTTTTAAATATTTCTGTATACAAGATAGTCCTTTAGACTTAATGATCACATTTCTAGGTTTTGCTCAAGCTGTGGGAAGGGAATTTAGAAAATCTACATTTCAGAAATATTCCTTGCTAATGGGTTGAAGAAGTCATGTTCACCACTGATCTCATTGACAAATGACCCCTTGGTGGCAGGATGTACCTGCTCTCACCCTGAGGCAATGAATGCCAGGGATGCAGTGGCTGTGGCAGCCATAGGAGATGAGCAGGTGAGGCTGGTGAGAAACGGAGTGTTAGGAGCACTGTAGGAGGTTAAGCACACCAGCCACACTGGTGGTTCTGACAGTAGCAACCAAGGCACCTGGCCGGTAGCTGAATAAACATGGAGGATGGGTCTGACAGCTTTAGGGACAAAGGAAGACAGCTTTCTTGACATGGCTACTCTTGATGACAAGCCTGGAAAATGGAAAAACTGACAAGTCAAAAGCATCTGAACAGGGAACAGTAAAAATGGTAGTTGTCATATTACAACTGAGAATACTTATTCATGAGCACCCCCTGGGGATCCTATGAAATAATTGAGAGGAAATAGGCAGTGCTTTTCTGTTTTAGGTTATTGTGTCATGGGAGAAACATAAACAGTGTATATTGAGGACCAGGCTGCCTGAAATAGGAAGACAAGTAGAGTGCGGATTAAGTAGAAGTAATAATAATAATTACTATGATTATAATGTCCAGCTTCTACTGAGCAGAAAACTTTACATGCCTCAAGTAGTTTAATTTTATCTGCATCTCTCAATAATTGAACAAACAAAGTAGGGAAAATTGTCAACCTTGCTATTAAAGATCATCTTAAAATGCAGTGTTATTATTTGACCTTGGTGATGTCTGACTTTGGAAGGTGAGAGTTGCCTCTGCTTCTGTAGGCAGTGCTGAGTGTCGGGACCAGGAAAGACACAGAAGTCCAGAAAACCTGGGGGCAGCTCATTTCAAATTTAAGGGCAGTCTGTGAGTGTAGGGCATTGGAGGATGAGCCTGGCCATTCTGAAAAGGGTTTCGGCAGTGCAACTGCCCATAACAAAAGAAGGAGGCAGATGATCCAAAAAGCCAAGGAAAGAATGTGTGAGTTGTGGCGGAGGCAGCAGTAGCAGCAGCAGCAGCAACAGCTATAAGCCTAGTCAATGCGACAAGGTTGCAATACAGGGCATTGCAGCCACTATGTGTGAACCTCATTCTATGCGGCCAGTCTAAAACATCACAAGAAATCTACAGATTAATACCTTTTATGCTTATAGACATAAAAATATGCAACAACATCAGCACAATATACAGATAATGTAATATAGAATTGTATACCTGAAACCTATAGAATTTTATTAACCAATGTCACCCCAATAAATTCAAACTAAAAATCTCAACCAAATATTGGAAAACCAAATGATGACCGCATACGATTTATCTCAGAAATGCAAGGTTGGTGTAACATTTGAAGATCAGTAAGTGTAATATACCATATCAATAGACTAAAGGGCAAAAACTACACTATAATTTCAATAGGTACAGAAAAAGCATTTGTAAAAGCCCGAATACAATTTCATGATATAAACACTGAACAAACTAGAAACAGAAAGGAACTTCCTCATTTTAAGAAAGAACATCATTAAAAATTCATAACTAGCCCTGACTGGTGTAGCTCAGTGGACTGAGCGCGGGCCTGTGAACCAAAAGATCGTGGTTCAATTCCCAGGCAGGGCACATGCCTGGGTTGCAGGCCAGTTCCCAGCGGGGGACACACAAAAGGCAACCATACATTGATATTTCTCCCCTAACCCTTCCCCTTTAAAGATAAATAAATAAATAATCTTTACAAAATCCATAACTAGCATTATACTTAATGGTAGAAGATTGAATGCTTTCTCCCTAGGATCAGGAATAGAAAAGGATGCCCATTCTTAACACCTCTGTTCAACATTGTACTACAGATTCTAGCCAGAACAATTTACCATAAAAAGTTACAAATTAGAAAAGAAGAAATGAAACTATTTCTATTTGTAGGTGACATTATTTTATGTATAGAAAATCTTAAGAAAACCACTAAAAATAATTGCAACTTCTAAACTGGTTCCACAAGGATGTACAGTATAAAATCAGTATTTAAAAATCAGTTGTACCCTGACCATTGTGCCTCAGTGGGTTGGGCACCGTCGGATGAAATAAAATGTTGGTTATTCTATTCTGGTTAGGGCACATTCCTAGGCTGTAGGCCAGGGCCCCAGTTGGGGGTGTGCAAGATGAAACCAATCAATATTTCTCTCACACATCGATGTTTCTCTCTCCCTCTTTCTCCATTTTTTCCCCTTTCTCTAAAAATAAATAAATAAAATCTTTTAAAAAATTGATAGCATCTCCATACACTAGGCAGTGAACAACCAAAAACAGAAATGAAATTAAGAAAACAAATTCATTTACAATGACATTTAAATGAATATTATACTAGGAATAAATTTAACATACTAAGTGAAAAACTCATACTGTGAAAACTACAAAACATTGTTGAAATAAATTAAAGAAGACCTAAATAAATGAAGCTTGATATCCAAATTGGTCAATAGATTCAACACAGTTGTTCTCAAAATACCATTGAGCATTTTTTTTACAAAAATTGATGTAATCATCTAAAATTCAACTGGAAATGCAAGTAAACCAGAAGCCAAAACAATCTTAAAAACAGAGAGCAAAGTTGGAGGACTCATTCTTCATGATTTTAAAACTTACTGCAAAGCCACAGTGACCAAGACAATGTGTTGCTGACCTAAGTCTAAACAAACAGATCCATGGAACATGGAGAGCAAAGGAAATAAATTCTTAGATTTCAGGTCAATTTACTTTTGATAAGGGTGCCAAGAAAACTCAATAGGGGGAAATAGTTTTTCAGTAAATGATGGTATAACTGGATAGCTATATGCAAAAGAACAAAGTTGGACTTCCTTACACAATCCACAAAAATTAACTCAACATGGATCATAGACCAAATGTAAGTAAGAGCTAAACTAGAAAAACCTCTGAAATAAAGTATAGGGGTAAATCTTCACGTTCTTGGGCTAGGCAAAAACCTCTTAAAATATGACACTTAAAGTACAAGTGACAAAAGAAAAAGAGATAAATTGGATTTCATCCAATTAAACACTTTGGTGCCTCAAAAGATACCATCAAAAAAGTGAAAAGGCAACTTTCAGAGTAAGAGAAATATTTGAAAATATCAGAAAATACAGTGTTCATGGAGAAGAAGAATTAACATGAATAAAATGTCCATAATACCCAACGCAATCTATACATTCAATGCAATTCAATGCAATTCAATGAAATTCAGTGCAATTAAGATTCCAATGACATACCCCACAGAACTAGAACAAATATTTCAAAAATTTAATACGGTATCCACAAAAGGCCCCTCATAGTAACAGGGTCCCAAGAAAGAAGAAAAGAGTTGGAGGAATTATGCTACCTACTATCAAACTATATTATAAGGCCATAGTAATCAAAACAACATGGGACTGGCATAAAAACAGACACATAAATCAATGGAACAGAATAGGGAGCCCAGAAATAAACCCACACCTTTATAGCCAATTAATATTCAACAAAGGAAGCAAGCACATACAATGAGATAAATAGAGTTTATTCAATAAATGGTGTGGGGAAAATTGGACATATACATGCAAAAAAATGAAACTAGACAATCTTTTTATACCACACACAAGAATAAATTCAAAATGGATTAAAGACTTAAATCATAAAAATCCTAGAGGAAAACATAGGCAGTACAATCTCAGACATAGCTCATAGCAAAATTTTATCTGATATATACCTCAGGCAAAGGAAACAAAAGAAAAACATAAACAAATAGGTTTACATAAAACTAAAGCGTGTTTGCACACGAAAGGAAAACATCAACAAAATAAGAAGACCACCCACAGAATGAGAGAGCATATTTGCTGATACATCCAATCAAGGGTTAATACCCCAAATTCATAAAGAACTTCCAAAACTCAACACTAAAACAATCCAATTTAAAAAATTGGAAACAATCCAATTAAAAATGGGCATAGGACCTGAATTGACACTTTTTCAAGGAGGACATACAGATAACTTTATATAAAAAGGTGTTCAACATCACTAATCACCAGAGAAATGCAAATTAAAACCACAGTGAAATATCAACTGACACCTGTCAGAATGACTGTCATTAATATACCAACAGACAACAAGTGCTGGTGAAGATGTGGGGAAAGGGGAATCCATCTGCACTGCTGGTGGGAATGCAGACAGGTGTAGCCACTGTGGAAAGCAGTATGGAGATAACTCAAAAAATTAAAAATGGATCTGCCTTCTGGCCCAGTGATCCCACTTCTGGAAATATATCCTAAGAATCCTGAAACACGAATTCAAAAGAACATAGCACCCCTATGTTCATTGCAGCATTATTAACCATTGTCAAGATTGGGAGGCTTCCAAGGGTCCATCCGTAGATGAGTGAGTAAAACAACTATGGGACATTTATGCAATGGAATAGTACTTGGCTGTAAAAAAGAATAGAATTGTACCCTTTATGACAGCATGCATGGACCTGGAGAACATATGCTGAGTGAAATAAGCCAGTCACAGAAAGACAGATGCCATATAATTTCAGTCATATGTGGAATCTAATGAACAAACTGAACTAACAAGCAAAATAGGGACAGAGTCATAGATAGAGAACAGGATGACAGCTATTGGGAGGGAAGGTTAGGGGTGGAGGGAGTGAGCAAAAAGGAAAAAGGACTCAACAACATGGATAACGGTGTAGTGACTGCAGGGGCGAGGGAGGTATAAAGGGCTAAATGGTAATAAAAAATACAGTAAGTTTTTTTAAGTGAAAAGGCAACTCCCAGAATAAGAAAAAATATTAGAAAATCATATGTATATATAATAACAAATTTGTATCTAGAATATATAAAAACTTTTACAATTCAATAATAGAAAGAAAAGAAACCCAGTCAAAAATGAGTAAAGGATTTGAATAGATATTTATCTGAATAATCTATACAAATGGTTAATAAATTCATGAAAAAATACTTAATGTTATTACCCATTGGAGAAGTGCAAACAAAACCACAAGAGATACTACCACTTTTCACTCACTAGAATGACTATAATAAAAAAGACAGATGATAAGAAACTGTTGCAAACAATGAGGAGAAACTTGAATGCTTATACTCTGTCGATAGCAATGTAAAACAGCACCGTTGTTTGGGAAACCAGTCTGGCTGTTCCTAAAAAGGTTACACCTGGAGTTACCATTATGACTCAGCTATTCCATTCTTAAGTGTGTACCCGAAAGAAATGAACACATATACTCACACAAAACCTTGCATATTAATGTTCAGAGTAGCATTGTTTGTAATAGCTAAAATGTGGAACGACTCGGTGTCATCCAGTGGTGAATGAGTAAATCCAATGTGGTATACCCATACAGTAGAATATGATTCGGTAATTAAAATTAACACATGCTACAACTTGAGTGAATCTCGAAAATGGTTAAGTGAATGAAGCCAGTCACACACTGTATGATTCCATTCATGTGAAATGTCCGTCCATAAGAAGTAAATCTATGGAGATAGAAAGTAAATTATTGGTTGCCTAGGACAAGGGGACTTGGGAGGAAAGGGGGAGTGCTGCTAAAGTGTCTCTTTTTGAAGTGATATAAATATTTTAAAACCATGGTGATGGTAGCACATATCTCTGAATATACTAAAAACCATGGAATGGCTGAATTGTTTGGTATGTGAGTCCTATCTCCATAAATTTGTTAATGAAATGACTAGAATCTGGAAGGGACTGACTCTGGCTCCCAGAGCAAGAGAGGAGGACTTAAAAGGAGAGAGCAGGTGGTGGGGGCTGCTGGGTGATGGGGGACACAGGGATGAGGGCTCTGGTCCCCAGAGAACGGAGGAGTCGGGAATCGACGAGGAGACTACTGGAGCTCAGCACTGTGCTAGCTGCTTAGATGCATTCACTTACTGGGTCTTCTGAGCAGTCCCGCGAGATGGGCATTGTTATCCAGTTTATGAATGAGGACACAGAGTTCCAAAGAGGTGAAGTGACTCACCCTGAGTTACACAGCCGTGAAGAAGTCAAACTAGAATTCAGGAAAAGCCTGAGTCACTCCACACCCCAGTACCTGAGTGCCCCAGAAGCCCTACCAGGACCAGACTCCAGTGGCTGCTCTCAGACCAGCTCCTGACTTCTCCTTATTAAGGGGGCGAATCTCTTGGGAAAAAGGAGGTGCAGTGAGCAGTCTGGCTTTCATCAGGTGACGGGGGGGGCGGGGGGGCTGGAGAAGGAAATCAGCTCTGAGGCACAACTAGCACCTGGGGCCCCCAAGCCAGCTCTCACTTTCTGTTGCTCTTTTCTAGGATCAGTTTCGTAACCAAGGAAACGTGCTGAGAGCCGGGCAGAGGGTAAACGCATCAGAAAGCAGAGGACTGCTGCCGTCTCCCAGAGAACAGGATTAGCGCCAGTTTGATTAAAAAGAGCTCAATGCCACACTTTGGAATTTACCGCAGGAGCAACTGAGACTCAGATCGGAGGACTGTCCAGAGGCAGAAGAACTCATCGGTGCCCAAGGGTCCTGTTGCTTTCTTTACCCTGACATTTCTGAGCTGCTCACTTTGTGTGGCTGAGGGTTGTACAGCCACCGCAAAGAAAGATATGAAGGAATTTAAATGTTCGTTAAATCATTCTGTGGATCTTTTGGCTGCTTTCTGGTATAGATTCAGTGTTCATCCCATCGCCTAGAAACTCACACAATTCCTGATCCCTAATAGAGTGATTGGCACTCAGTCAGAGCCTAACAAGTATTTACAGCTAGAATGAGATGGGAAGAAATATTTATATTCACCTGTTCTTACATTCTTTCTCTCACTGCTTTTGAAATGCCACTTAGCCTCTTTACATTCAAAGCAAGTTTGCAAGACCTCGAATTGAAATCATTCCATTTTTATTTTGCTGATTAAAATCAATAATTTCTTTAAAAATAAACCCAACAACAAGAACAGAAAGATGAAGAGCTGTGAAATAAAAGCACAAATGCTCTTACTGGATGGCTGCCTCTGGAAACTGCAGTCAGTAGACGCTGTTTCAGTTTCCTAATGTGTAAACGTTTGGAAGGACTGTTTCTATTATGTTTAAGCATTTCCATCAGCCATGACAGTGATTTGCAAAAAACATACCTCCTTCCAACACGTGTGGCCAACCAATTCTGCCATGAAATCAAGCTTGCAATGTGTTCTGGCATTTTGGCCACCCAGGAGGGAAAGTTGCCCACCCTCGTGGTTCTCACTAATAACACCGTGGAGTACAAAGATTTTAAAAGGGGGTGTTTTCTACCCTCGGTGTGG
>PVKM010003890.1:0-54908 GCA_004027735.1 Carollia perspicillata
AAAAAAATGGTTCCTTCATTAGGAAAACAAGCAAAACTAATCAAAATCTAGTCATTGAGTTCCCTTTCTTATGTGTAGATTAAAGAGATGTTTTCTTCTCTCTACAGCAAACACATCACCATAAAAACCTATGGGAAGGCATTCTCTTAGTCATGTTTGTACTCCTGTAAGTGTTAGACTGTATAAGCCTTTGATGCCATGATGTTTAATTCCTTTTTTTAAATAGTCACAAGATGTCTGAAGAAGACCTTACTCAGTTCATAATAGCTTTCTTTGACTTTTCTGGGAGGAGAAAATTATATCCTCAATACCATAGGTTGGGCTTTAAATATTATTTGCCTATAAACAATAAGAAATAGGAGATATATTTTACATGAATATGTACAAGCAACAGGAAATATATTTTACATCAATGTGTAAAGTGACAATTTTTTAAAGGACAAAAAAATAGCATTAAAAGCAGAACTGGCGTGTTTTTCAAGACAATCTTACAGATAATGACCTCAAATCAAAGATTTCTTCATAAAGATAAATGAAGTTTATTGCAACTTGATTTCATCACCTAATTTACAACGCTTAGCTTGAATACATGCCCTACGTTTTATGAAGTCTGAAATAAAAAGAAAATAGATGACATTAAAGCAGCGAATTATTTTGCAATCAATGACTGCAGTTGTATACTGCTACACAGCAGATGCTTAACTGTTGAGGAAAGTTAGACCAAATTTCCTTCCTGTCTACTATAGCTACTAGATCTATTCATAATACATTCTTGTTTTTAGAGGAAATGACCCATTTAATGATAAAAATACAATTTTAAAACTATTTTTAAAGAGTAGGGTATCAACCAATTAGTGATTCCCAAATATCTTGATGATTTCCACTGCGAAACAAAATATCAGCATAATGAGCAAAAATTTAATTTCCAAGATGCTTTGGAGTCCTTATAGATGAAGACTGCTTTAAAGATTCCATGGATAGATGGAACAGACTGACAGCTGTTAGAAGGGAAAGGAGAGGGGTACTGGATAAAGAAAGGAAGGGATTAGCCAAAGAACACGTATGCATAACCCACAGACACAGACAACAATGTGGTGGTGGCCAGAGGGAAAAGGGGGAGGTAGGTGAAGGATGTGAAAATAGGGACAGTTGTAAGAGTGTAAACAATAAAAATACAGTAAAAAAAGAGAGAGAGAGAGAGTGAGATTATCCTCGTACCAGATCAGTTGTAAGAGAGATGAAGGCAAAAGAAAGAAAAACCAGGATATCCAATGAAATGAGACTTTGGATTCAATTTGATCACGTTTGCATTTTACATTTCTTGAGCCCATAATGAATTTTTAAAGAACTGACTAATACTCGAAAAATGTAATAATATCATTACATCAAAATTTGTTTTATAATCTAGTTAATCAGTCAGAGCTAAAGAGAAATCAAGAACTACTTCTTCAAACAGGCCTATCTTCCAGGACTTTGCTGAGTTAGCTCTACAGTTCATGAAAACATGGGTCTTCTCAGGTCTTCTACATTCTTCTCATTAGGTCAACACTCCAATTCATAAGCTTGATTTTTGATATGGGTTTAAAAAGTAGGAAGTTTTATTCTCTTACCTTTCTACAGACACTGAAGTTTTGTGGAACTTTAAAATATTTCTTTATTCACAAGTTTGTATGCTGCTCAAAGTCAAGACTACTGCTATAGCCACACTCATATTTGCATAATAGAAAAAATATATAAATCTAAATTCTGATAAGCCACCTAAAGTTCCATATCCAGATATCTGCAAAATTCTTATATTTAAATTAGAAAGGAACTACTGATACATAGAAGTAAAGTATAATCTGTTTATTATGCTATTAAAGCAACATAAAATATAATCATCACAAATATCATTATATTTGTTTTAAAGTACTACAGTTATTTCCATCACCTCCCAGATTTTCAAGTCTTTACTCTGATCATGGCACATGCCCAACCACAGAGAAGACTCCTCACTAACAGCTTAAAAACTCTGACCTAAATGAGAAACACTTTGTCAGTATGCAATATTCTGACAATATTCTGGTAGAAATCTGTCATTCTGTGGAATAATGGTCTTTATGTTTACTGATCTGGCAGCCATAATGAGAATAATAAAATACGTGGAGCTAAGCATTCACTTACCGTTATGAGACATCCCCACAGCAAGGCATTTCTGAAACCGACAGTACTGACATTTATTTCTACTTTTTTTGTGGATCCGACAGTTAAGATCACACCTATCATAAATAAGCTTCAATCTGATTGTTCTCCGGAAGAAACCCTGCAAAGAGAGAATAAAGAAAGAAGCAAATTATAAGTCTTCGTGATGCATTGAAGCAGCAATGTCTGGTGAAAGGCACACTGGCCTGGGTACCAGAAGAGGCAGGTGCTTCACACAGTTCTGGCACTGGTGACTTTAGGCAAGTCACTTAACCTTTATGGAACTGCATAAGGATTTCCAGTGTTCTGTTTTAGCTCTTAGAAAATGACCACATCCAACTAATGTCACTCAATGTATTTTGGCTTTACATTTGGATTTCAGCATGCTCTAAAAAGTACAAATAAAACATCAATTAATCAGTTCAGTATCTCTGCAAACTATTCCAAGAGCATGCCAAGCCTTATAATTGTACTAAGCGGTTTGGCAAAGTTATAATCATTTCATCGTAATATATGATCAGGGCCAATAAAAATCCACATGTGGATAATTTTTTGGAATTCTCTGTTGCATAATTTCTTGTAGAATTGGTTTCATTTATTTGTGCAGCTGAAAGTGTGTGTGTTCCATAATTGTTGTAGCCTACAAACAAAAAGAAATAATAGAAAATTACATGAGCCCTGTCTGGTGTGGCTCAGTGGACTGACCACTGGCCTATGAACTGAAGGGTCACCAGTTCAATTCCCAGTCAGGGCATGTGCCTCGGTTGCAGGCCGGGTCCCCAGTTGGTGGCATGCAAGAGGCAACCAACTCATGTTTCTCTCACTTATTGATGTTTCTCTCCCTCTCTTTCTCCCTCCCTTCCCATCTCTTTGAAAGTAAAATCTTTAAAAATAAATAAAAATTTAAAAAAGAAAATAATATGGTAAGTAATAAATAGGTCCTCAGAAAATCAACTGTTATCTCAAAATAGCAAATATGTCAATTTGATGCTAACTGAATACTGCTATATTTATATATTTTTGGAAAGACCTAGAAAAAATTTTGGAAAAAGAAATGTTTTCTAACTCCACTTTTTTGTTCAGAGTACTCCTATTCATTTCTATTGTGTTCATGTTAATGAAACTTAGTTCTCAATTCTTCCAAATTTATCTCATTCTGTTTGGTACAAAAAGCACTGAACTAGTATTGATTCTGTCACTGATGTCATTTGACTTTCTCCACATTTCTATCTTGAACCCTAGACAAGTATGTTTTACTGCTTACTTGACATCTTCACTTGGAAATCTAATAGCTGTCTTGAACCCAGCATATTCTACATTAAAGTCCTGAACTTACCCCACAAACTTACTTTGCCTCAGCTTTTCCATTTCAATTTATGCAACTCCATCCTCCCACATACTCAAGCCAAAATCCTTGAAGTCACCCTTGAATTCTTTGTCCCATGTGGAAAGCTCTTTCTCTAAATATACACTTGCCTGTTTCCTTAACTGCCTTCAAGTTTTTGCTAACCTCAACTTCTCAGTGAAGCTTATCTACCTTATTTAACACTGTAGCCTGTCCTTGCCCCCGGTTTTCCTCTGGAAATATTGATCTCTTTTACTTTGCCCTTGTTTTTCTTTTTTTTCCTCAATAGATTTAGGACTTTCTAGCATACAATATAATTTACTTACTATATTTGTGTTTATTTTCTTGCCCCTCTCCCAATGCCCAACTAAAACTGTGAGCTCTATGGGGCCAGGGATGGTTTCTTACACCCTTGGATGTAACCCAGGCACCAACAATAGTTCTCCATTAAAATCTGTTGAATAAACACGTGAGTCACTTAACTTCCCTACTGGGTCTCACCCGTTCTATGTGTAAAGTGAGGAGGCAGTGCCATTTCTGATATTCCATAATCCTAAACTGTAACCGCAGTCTTACAAGGCCATTGGCATACTCTCTTCCTTTTATTTTCAATATTATTTTATTAATATTAATTACAAACACGTAGAAAATACATGTAATTATAAAATATATCAAGATAATTATCACACATGAGCCCATTATCCAACCCAAGATTTAAAATCATGCCAGAATACTTATGTATTCTTCTCTTATTCAACTCCTGCACTTGTGTGCCCTTGATGGTTATCATTCTGAATTTTGTGTTTATCATTTCCTTGACTTTTAAGAAAATATAGTTTTATCACACAATATGTAAAACTAAATAATATACTGTTTAGTTATGATTGTTTTGGGGCTTTATTAAATGCTATCATACTTCATGTCTTTTTAAGGGATTTTCATTTAAAAAATTTAGTATTAGGTTTCTAAAATTTATCCACTTTCTTGTGAGAAGCTATGATTTGTTCATTTTCACAATTGTATAATATTCTATTATATGACTATGCCACAATTTATTAATTTGTTCTCTCATGTTGATGTATGTTTGAATTTTTACCAATTTTTTCTATTATAAATAGTGCTTCTATAAATATTTTTTGTTTTATAATGCACATATACAAAAGTTCCCCTACAAGTAGAGTTTCTGGATTATACAATATTTGAATGTTAAGTTTACAAGACAATGCCCAATTGTTTTCCTAAGTGTGTATACCAATTTTTACTCCCATTACTAGCTTATGGAAGTTACATTCTCTCCAACACTTAGTATTGTCAGGTGTCTTAATGTAGTATGTGTAAAATACAATCGAAGTAGGAGCTTAATTTTTATTTCTCTGATTTTTCATTTCCAAGTTTTCCAGTGGATTGTCTTTTTCTTAAAAGTGAATTTTAGATAATCTTATTATACTCTAGATATGAGTCCATTGTCTGATATAAGTGTTGCAAATATCTTCTCCTGTCTAAGGCTTACTATCCTTGAAATTTATTATTTGTCGTTTTTGCTTTTTAACCTGTAAACATCTTCATTTCCCTTTCATTGTTGAAAGATATAGGGTACTAAAAAAAGAAAGATACAGCATACTCAGTTATTTTCTATTTCACTTTGAATTCTATTATCTTTGTGCTTCCACTGCTGTTGAGAGGCCTGTTGTCAATCAACTTTGAAGGTGTTTTTGTCTTTTCTCTTGGTTGCTTTTACACACTCTCTTTGTCTTTAGTATTCTACAATTATTATTTCAGTGTCTAAACATGAATTTCTTTTTGTTCATCTTCTTGGGCATGCTGTTTTCCACATCATGGTTTTACTTGTTCGTAAGTTTGGACACTCTAACTAGATAAGTGTTAGACTTTCTTATTCTATCCTTCTCTTATATATTTTCTATCTTCTTGTAATGAACTACTCTCTAATATTGATTGCAAAAGTCAATATCAAAACAGCCATCAATTAAGATCACACAAATACGTAATTACAGTGGTAAAAATTCATCCATGAGAACAGTTCTGTATGGAACTCTTCTATTCATTAGTGAAAAAGGCACAGTTTTTTAATATTCAAAAATCTTATTAATCCTTCAAGAACTAAAAGAGGCTTCAAATTCTAGCATATTCTGGATAGCACATATTCTTTGAGACACTCTGAGTCTCATTCTCAGCAATTTCTTTGCATTTATTTTTCAGTTCAGTAACATTTTTCTGCTGTGTGCAGTATGCTTTTTAACCCTACCATTGACTTTTTTATTTCAATAATTATATTTTTTTACTTTTAGAAGTTTCACTTGGTTTATTTTCCAAATCTGCATGGTCATTCCTGATGGTCTATTGTTGCTTACTGATTGCTGTGATTCTGCCCTCTTTTTAAAAAATATACACAGCTGTTCTATCTGTATCTACCAATCCAATCCCAATATCTGCTTTCCCAATATTCCCTTGGGAGGGGCTTAGGGGTCTAAATTCAGTTTTGTTTGTTTATTTCTGATAAATGTCATTCAAGTCAACTGCTTTCTATGTGCTTACTGATGTTTTATTTTGAACTCATTCCCTGACTTTAAACTATGGGAATCCTACAGAGTCTAAACTAGAAATTCTTTCCACCAAAAAGAATTTGAAAATGCTTCTGTTGGAAGCCAGGGGTGCCACTGACTTCAGACTATTTCAGATTCCCTTGAGACTTTGGGCTTAATTCAAAGTCCCTTTTCACTGATGGCTCCACATACTGCTACAGGCCCCTGCATTTGAAGCAATGCTGCACCTGAGTACTCGTATGGGCATCTGTTATGAGGAAAACACCACCCTTCTAAGTGCTTGCAGCTCACAGTTCAAGACCTAGGATTTGTTTGTTTTGTAATTGTTGGTTGTTTGCAGAGTTTTCCCTACCTCCCGTGAGATGAGAAATATCTCAAAGAATATGTCCTATATAGGATCTGCTGGAAGTCAAAGCCTCCTTAATTCCCCAAGGGTTCTGAGGACCATGGAATATTAAAGATTTTTTCACTCATTAAAAGAAAGCTAATAACTAACAGCAAAGACAACTGTTCTCACTGATAAATGTTGGTGGGATATTTCATTTTGATTTTTAGCATTGTGATCATATAATTTTTAGAATATTCCCTCACTGGTTTTCACTTTTTCAAACTAATTTTAGTGGTTGAAAATGCTGCTTGGCTAGTTGACAATGAGGCAGGTCCTAGAGTACTCAATTTATTTGGCATGGCTGGAGAGGAAGGTTTTTGATAAGAAAATTATGTTAATTTTAACCCTTATTATGCAAATTTTTTTGACTCATGGTGTCTTTTGAAGTATATTACATTCTTTTTGTTATGATTCAGGATCTTTTAATGTTAAAGGATGGATAGTCTTTCTTAATATAGTACATAAATTGTACTATATAGCTACATAAAACCTTGAACTGAACAATATATATAGACTCCAGCACACCACTTGGAACTTTGATTTATTCTTTTCCTAAGCACTAACTTCATGATAACAGTGGTTTTCTTGCCATTTGATGTTTTTAAGAAATTTAGCTGCACAGCAAAGGAAATCATCAACAAAATATAACGACAACCCACAGAATGGGAGAACATATTCACCAATACATCTAATAAAGGGTTAATATCCAAAATTTATAAAGTAATTACAAAGCTCGACACAAAAAAAAACCAAATAATCCAGTTAAAAATTGGGCAAAGGACCTGAATAGACACTTCTCCAAAGAGGCCAATAGACATAAGAAAAGATCCTCAACATTACTAATCATCAGAGAAATGCAAATTAAAACCACAGTAAGGTATCATCTCACACCTGTCAGAATGGTTATCAACAATAAATCAAGAAGCAACAAGTGCTGGTGGGGATGTGGAGAAAGGGGAATCCTTTTGCATTGTTGGTGGGAATGCAGCTTGGTGCAGCCACTTTGGAAAGCAGTATGGAGTTACCTCAAAAAATTAAAAACGGATCTGCTTTTTGACCCAGTGATCTCACTTCTGGGGATATATCTGAAGGAACCCAAAAGACTACTTTGATAGAACATAAGCACCCCTATGTTCATTGCAGCATTATTTATAATTGCCAAGATATGGAAGCAGCCCAAGTGTCCATCAGTAGATGAGTGGATAAAACAACTATGGGGCATTTACGCAATGAAATTCTACTTGGCCATAAAAAAGAAGAATATTTTACCCTTTGCTACAGCGTGGATGGACCTGGAGAAACTAATACTAAGTGAAACAAGCCAGTCAGAGAAAAACAAATACCACACGATTTCACTCATATGTGGAATCTGATGAACAAACTGAACTAACAAGCACAACAGAGACAGACTCAGATGGAGAGTAGATGACAGCTAGTTCAGGGTGGTGGTGGTTAGGGTATGGAGGGATTGAGCATAAAGGAAAAAGCACTTATTGGCATGGACAGCAGTATGGTGATTGCTGGGGTGGGGCAGGGGTTATAAGGGAACTAAATGGTAATGAAAAAAATACAATAAAGGTTAAATTAAAAAGAAATCTAGCAAGGAAGATATAAAGCCATCACTAAGTGTCTTTCTGTAAAATATTTATTGATTTGAAGAATGATGCAGGCTTCTACAAAGTTTTTTTCATATCACTAATAAAGAAACACTTTTATTTATTATTTCAGAACCCACAAAACAATGTGCAATTTCAACAACTTACTCTCATGATTATCATGAAGTCTGTGAGCTGGTGTGCTGGAAATCTATCAGTCACCATTTCAGTTTTGTGTATAAATCCTTCCAAAGGCTTCACATTTGTCTATGGGAAGGTGAGGTTTGTTTCTTTTGCCTTTAAAAAGTATTTTCTCTAACTTCTCCTTAATTGCTTGACTTTTAACAAAACTCCATGTATAATGTGATCTAAGAATAGTATTGTTAAGTTTACAATGAGATTAAAGCCCTGTGCTGGCTGGTCTGCATGCATCTCTCCTATACAATGTATGGCACACAGAAGCTGAATCAATGAGCTACCTCTGGCAGGTGGGAAATACAAAAGACTCTTCCTGGAGTACTGTTTTATGTAGAAATATAAAAATAGGTTATACTGTATTATATGATAATTGTATTTACTTCTATCTTTAGGTAAACCTATGGTTCTAAAGTAATCATTCCTAAAGATACAAAAATATGATGAAAACTAATAGAGAAGCCCTGGCTGGTGTAGCTCAGTGGATTGAGCACAGGCCTGTGAACCAAAGAATTGTGGTTCGATTCCCAGTCAGGGCACATGCCTGGGTTGCAGGTCAGTTCCCAGCAGGGGACACATGAGAGGCAACCATACATTGATATTTCTCTACTCTCCTTCCCTTCCCCTCTAAGGATAAATAAAAAAAAAATCTTTAAAAAAACTAACAGAGAAAAAAAAAATACCGGTAAGTGTCCAAATTGTAACCAAAAAAAATTGTCAGCTTTGCAAGCTCTAAGGTATTTATATCTTTCAGTACCTAAAAGTTGTATTTTACCTAAGTCTGCAATATTAATATACCCAAGAATCTGCCACTATTCTACTTTAATCCAAACCCAACTTTTTAATTCATGTTTGAATTTTGGCAAGGATCACTAATGTAAACCTGTTCCACTGGCATTGTGAAATTGCTTAAGAAGACCTACTAACAGCTATCTTAAGCAATATAACTATCCTTTTCAATCCATAAATTAGTCTGTAGGTTTGTGGTCAACTATATTTTAATCATTGGTATCTATAGCCTATATTCTACTACAAAATGGCAAACATTAAATGGCCAAAGCACCTTCCAGAAAAACATGCAGATGAGTCAAACACATTGACTTTCTTGGCTTATCACTGAGTATTGTTGACAAGCTAAGGAGCTGTTTTGATTACTGACAGCCACTGGTCTAAGGAAGCTGCACTGCGTGGCAGCAAATTTGTTTAGTTCCAGAGTGGCAAGGAATGAGTGTTTATTTCTTCAGCCTCAATGGCTTATAACAATAGTTTTCAAACTTTTGGTCTCAGGACCTCTTACTCTCCTAAAAATTATTAAGGACTACAAAGAGCATTAGTTTATGTGGGCTATCTTTATGGTATTTACCAGAGTAGAAGTTAAAATTGAGAAATTTTTATGTATAAGAACATACAGGTAAATATTTCATTAGCCATCAAAGCTGTCTTGTCATTCCATGCCATGTAGCTTCTAGAACATTCCACTTTATACTCCTGAGTGAATGAGAGTGAAAATGGTAAATAAAAACAGAGTATTATTATGAAAATAGTTTCAATCTCCTGGATGCTTTGAAAGTGTCTTAGGGACCCCTAGAAGTCTCCAGATCACATTTTGAGAGCTGTTAACTTATAGAAGACAAATTATATTATTCCACTAACATTTTGCTTATTCTTATCTTTAAAGTGAGTAGATGTCTATTTTCCCTCCCAAGGTTAGCATTACCTTGATATTTTAGTCTAGGAAATCTGTAATTCATATTTGGATGACTTATAAGTTACTGAATGTAAGTATACAATACTCTTTTTTATTTTTAAAATTTTATTTTAATTGTTATTCAAGTACAGTTTTCTGTCTTTTACTCCCATCTTAATTTTCATCTTTTGTTTTTGTTTTTCTGTGGTAGGTTAAGAACTCCCCTGTATTTTTCAGGTTTTGTTAAGAGTTTATTCCCTGTCTCTGCCTTAGAATGCTTTTTGTTCCTAACTTAAAGGTATAGGGATTTTCTCCTTCCTCTTCTTTCCCTTGTTCTTTTTATTGCTACCTTTCTTCTTTGCTTGCTTTTATCTTCAAAGTTTTTGTGTGTTTGGAACTTAGCCTTTATCACTATAACCAACTACTGGCAATATTTCTGTCTGTCACATTTTAGCTGTTCTCAGTAATGTTAACTCTCTGAAAATGTATGACTAATAGAAACATGGTCAAACTATTTACTTAAACTTTCTAGTTTTCTAAGTGCTGTATCGGCCCATAAAAACAATAACTTTTGGAAATTGTGGAAATTTAACCAATCATACTATTTTTAATTATCTATCAATATAAATTACCAAGATGACCAAAACTGAATGAGTTCTTGAGGTATTTCTCAGGATTTATCAAAAACTTACTAAAAATTGTAGAAATCTAATGCATTTTATTAAATGACATTTTTTTACTCATTGAGATCTTAAATAACTAACTATACATAAGTATTTCATGTAAGACCACATATATTTTAGTTTGGTTTTAATCATAGAATCAATAGATTTAAATGTTTTAAATGAAAGCATCCATTGCCGGGCATTTTTCAAGCAGTAATTTTAGAATTTTAGACCTTAGAGATGAGTAAGACCTTGGATAGCTAATCTAATAAGGTTGTTTTACACGTATGGTGACTCAAGGGCTATAGTGTTTATGTGATTAACTAGTGACTTTGGGCAAGTGGCCCAAGTGACTGCTAGTTAGCCTCTTTTCACTTTATTAGGTTGCCTCAGAGTAATAAACTCTTTGCATTGCAGAGATTTTAGAGATCACCTAATTCAACTTATTCAACTATTTGACTTATTCAACTAATTCAACTATTTATTTATTTTTTATCCTCACCTGAGGATTTTTTTTCATTGCTTTTAGAGAGAGAGGGAGAGAGGAAGTGAGAGTGAGAAACACTGATTACCTCCCATATGTGCCCAGGCCAGGGACTGAACCCACAACCTAGGCCTGTGCCCTGACCAGGAATCAAACCCACAATCTTTTGGTTATGGGATGGTGCACCAACCAACTGAGCCACATCAACTACAGCTTAACACCATCATTTTATAGATGTGAAAACTTAGGCAGAATGTGATTAAAAATGACATAATACAAAGCATTTTGCTCAGTATCTTCACGGTAGAAATTCAATAAATATTAATTTCCTTTTTTGGCCCACAATCCAGTCAGGAAGCCAGATATTCTAATGCCTACCTACCAGCTGCTGTATACCTTTATTCTAAATAAAAAGACCAACTGAGGATTAAACATGATATGTAATATAAGCAGTATTTATTTTATAAGATAAATATTTTGTAATTATTTATATATTTGTAAAATATACAAAACTTATAACTTATATTCATAAAAATATAAAAATGAAATATTTATTTTATAAGGTAAATATGAATGATTTATTCTAAGCTCTGGAGTAGATAACAAAAACTATTCTATTACTATTTTATTCACTTAGTATATTAAAATTATTTAAAAAGACTACATATTAAAATATGAGCAGATTAACATTTTCTTAATACTCAGGCAAAATATTACTAAATGTTTGAACTTTCCAAAATGCTTCTTTTTAGAAAGAAAAAAGGTGAGGAGAAAAAGTGTCTCCTTTCCAAAATAGTTATATCTCTTTACCTGTCCATAAAAATAAGAAAATAGAGTACTGGTTTAGAAGTCATATGAGATAGGTTCTAGTCCTGGCGCTGCCATTTACTAATGGATGACCATGAGAAAGTCTCATTAATTCATAATTCCTACATCTGTTGGTGGCCATAAATAAGTTCAAACTTATAGGACTGTTCTAAGGCTCAAATGAAGACTGACTGTCTATCTATCTATCTATCTATCTATCTATCTATCTATCTATCATCATCTATCTATCTATCTATTTATCTATCAAATCTGTTAAACCTTACATATATAAAATATTACATGGTGCAGTGAAAAAAACCCTGGAAGATTCAGGAAATCTGGGTTCTGGGCCAGCTCATCAATATCTTGCCTTGGTACCTAGATCAGTCACTTAAAAATAAAAAAACTGCAAGATACGAGGGTTAAATTAGATCAGTGTCTCATAGGTCCAATTCAGAGAATAAAAAGTGAGACAAAGTAACTCTGCTTTTATTAATTTTCTTAGGTTTTCAAATATTATATCATCTAAAAAATGAGTCTTAGAAAAAATTTTTGACAATTTCATTTCAATTCCTTGTCATGAGTTTGCAACAGGAAATGAAAAAATAGGTAAATATTCAGCACATTCTTTGAAGAAAGGATAAAATTATTTTTTACCTTGCATCCTTCACAAGCATGAACTCCATAGTGAAACCCAGAAGCTTTATCTCCACAGACACGGCATTCTATTGCCATGAGGGAGTTGGTAGGCTCTTCATGAGTCTTATTATACAGCTGCGTCTTTTCAGAATAATAAGGTGGGGATGCAGGCTCCACTTTGATTGCACCTGTGTATAGAAGAATGTGAGCAGGTCATTATTACATGGAAAACAATGCTAAAAAAGCAATAGGAGAAGAACTATAGTATACCCTAATGCCACACTTTCATTAGTTAAGTGTGGTAGCACTCTGGAACATGCAAAGACACAGAAAAAAGTTGGCCTTGTAATCACAGACAAGTCACAACCCCTCTGAGCTTCATTTGTATAAACAAAACAGGTAAGCGAATTAAGCCTCTGGTTCTATGACCCTCCAACACCCTGTAATACTAAAGCTCTAACAGACAACATACAGTATTTGACGTAATTAAGGTTATTTTACTACATAATATGCTGTATTTGTCATTTTCACAATATTAAATTATGCATTTTAATTTAAATGTTGCATTTTAGAAGTATTTTAAAACTCTTGCAAAAGAAATACAGAAGGAACACTGCCATGAAGAGGTAACAGGAAGCCCAACTTGAAGGTACATGAAAAATAAGAGACCAGGTTACCATCAGTGTTGAGACAGAAAAGGTGGTTTGTAAAATGATCTTTGATAGAGAATGAAACAACCTATGGAAATTAAGCACTACCTTTCCATTGGTTAGGGTCAGAGCTATTATATTTCCGTATTAGGCTTTAACTGAAAACCACACATGTAAATATAACCAAGTTTAGTATTTATCTAAAGAAAACTAGAAATACAGGAAGTTCTTATTGTCAAGTAATGGTTACCAATTACATAGCTGGTGGCTTTGGAAAACCAGCATATCAGTACACAAAGAGATAAAAATCAAGGAAATAGCATCATAGAAATTTATTTTATCTTGAAAAGTGCAGTTTCGTTTTTCTTGGTCTGATGTTTCAGTGTGAAGTGAGTTAATTACATGAAGATTTATCAATATACTAAATTGTCAAAATTTAAATTTGTGCTGAAACAGTTTTCAGTAAGCTTCTTAAATGGCAGAATTAGAAAAACTGGATTATAATTTAGCAATTTATTGTTGATAAGGAAGCAAACTGTTACTTAATAACTTAAAAGTGGCCCAAAGAGTTTTAAGTTTGGGTGATGGACTCTTACTCAGCCTGAGCTACACCTGGCAATATAATCATGCTGGACAATACTCCTAAGAAGAAGTAAGGAGAGAAAAAAAGGAGAGAGAAAGGAAGAAGGGAAAAAAGGAGAGGATAATCTGGGGCATTTATACATTGTTTTCCTTTCTGGTATATTATAAATACTTAATATTTCATTGATAAATGCATGACTAAGTGAATGGTAAATGTCTTCTCTATATAGTTTTAGTCTCTGGAGCACTTACTCCAGTGTTATTGAGATTAGTCTGATGCTAATTTAGTAGTCTTAAAGGTGAAAATAAACATCATACTTTGGTACTCTTGGAGCTTCAGGTCATACTTATAATCAGCAACCATTGGGTCAGCTCTTGCAAAAGGAATGTCTTCATAGTGTGGAGCAGAAATGCTGGAGAAATCAACGGTGGTGAAGGGCTTGATGTCAAAGGCATGGGAGTGGTCATCCATTACAGAAAGATCCACGGAGCTGATTCCAAAGTTGGTGGGCCAAAATGGCATCTCTGTGTCAACCATGGTAATTTCTGAAATGTAAAAAAGAACAGCTATGAAGTTGGTGCTAGAGGATAGAGCAATCCTCTAAAGACATGCAGAAAGGGAACTGAAAGAATGTTTGGTATAGGGATTTCATCTAGGTTCTCACGATGAGAGAAGAGAACATAACCACCTTTTCAGTGCTGCCCAGATGGTTTTACTAAAAGAAGGAAGCTACCGCTTAACTGGATATCACAGTAGAGAACCCTACAACAGTATCAATGTGTACAGTGCACTGATATAAATGTCCTGCAGACAGCCCAGTTCTCATTATCTTTTATAGAAGATCATCAATCAAGTTTGTCAATAACTTTTAAGAGCATGGAGTACTGGGACAATTCTACTTTCTTGATATTAGATATCCTAAATATTTTTCTCTTTAGGATAAAAAGTGTGCTCCTCCATTCATATTCATAATGCTTTTGCATGACAGAAAATCCAGGATGTGTGCGCACATGCACGACCTCTCATCACACACATGTGCATATGCACATATATGTATGTGCACACATATGCATATATGTGTGTGGTTGCTTGTCATATACACATGCATATATGTGTGTATGCATGTGTGTACACACCCACACACACACATTTTATCCTCACCTGGGGACATTTTTTTCCCCATTGCTTTTAGAGAGAAAGGAAGTGGGGGGAGTGAGAGAGAGAGGGAGAAACATCAGTGTAAGAGAGAAACATCAATCAGTTGCCTTCTTGTATCTTCTCATATACACCTCAATGGGGACTGAACCCGAAACCTGAGTATGTGCCCTGACCAGGAATCAAACCCACGACCTTTTGGTCCATGGGATGATGCTCCAACCAACTAAGACATGTTGGCCAGGGTGAAAAGTTGGTATATTAAATTTCTATAAGGATTTATTATTTAACTGTACTGTAAAACAATTTTTTTTCTTAAGGTCACTGGTTAGATTCCCAGTCAGGGCACATGCCTGGATGTGGGCCAGGTCCCAGGCTGGGGGCATGAAGCAACTGATTACGCATTGATGTTTCTCTCCCTCTCTTTCTCCCTCCCTTCCCCTTTCTCTAAAAATAAATAAATAAAATGTTTTTTAAAAAGAAAATATCTCTTATGTGCTATGAAAATACCCAAATATGTTTTCTTTGCATACAGCTTTCCTTAAAAAGGAGAAGGTATTCCCCACATTGAGAATAGAGAGGTTAGAGTATGTGAAGACATATTTAATTATCAATAAGGAAATGTTAAAATGAGAATCTAGCTCAGAATTAATTTTAAACCACCCCAAGACAAAACAGAAGTGGAAACAAGAAAACATATTAAAAAAACAAAGGTAAGGACACTGGTATGGATTCTAGGCCACAGAATAACTGCTTCATGAATTTCCTGCTTAAGATGATACATGCTGCATGCATTTTTCTAAATGTGATTTGTGGTCACAGGAAGCGAAATAAAACCCTGAGAGATTTTGGTTCTAAGTATTTAATGTGGACCTGTGTGTGACTGAAGTGGGGTAAACTTTAGACTTTTATGCAATGAGAACCTGTCTGACTTGGTTTACCTGAAAGCAGTTGACTGTTAAAGTGGTGCCAAAAGCATAGTCACAGTATATTAAACGTTACCTCTTCAGTCAAAAATACCAGTAGAGAGGTATGGGAATTTGAGATTGCTGACATTGAAGGCAAAAAATGAACTGCTCATAAATTCTAGGGGACCTGAAATCATATGTTTATCTGTCTTTTTTTGTAATTAATATCCCCATCTCCTAGCAAAGGGCTTAGCTCATGGTAGGTGTTCATTAAACATTTATTTATTAAATGCTAAATGAACTGATGAAATTTTAGCATGATGCAGGGAAGGGATAAAGCAAACTAGTATTTATTGACTACCTCCCACATTGCAGACACACTCTACCTTTTATTCCATGAAACTCAAGATATTAACACCACTTTAGAGGTAAGGAGGCTAGGACTAGAGAAGTAAAGATGCTTGCCCAGGACCCAACAGCTAAGTAGAGACAAACTCAAGACTGATCCAGAAACTGTGTGCTCTCACTGACAAAAATGTTTTATGGAGGAAGGGCTGTTCTCCTAGGGGTATCTGGGAATAGGTCTCTTGTATTTTCCCAGCAAGCAGAGAGCTAAGGAATTTACTCTCAAAGGCTGATTTCTGCATGAGGGTAAAGATTCCAGTTGTGGTCTTCATAAGGAAAACAAAGTGCCTTGAACACACAAATAAGAGACTAGTCCTATGAATGTGCTTCAGTGGTTCCAAGAGGACTCATTAGGCACCGTTTGGGTTCACATGTCTGAATATCTACATAAGTAAGTACCCAAACAACCTTAAGTTATCTGTGTTACAGTGTAAATACTACACACCAAAAAGAGGAATGTGCATTGGTGATAGCTTAAAGGTCATATGGGTCTCAATGACAGCCAGAAAAAAGTTTGTGTTCTCAATCACAGGGGCACGCATTGAACTGAATTCTTTGTCTCAAATACATCTAAACCTGTGCAACCCAGATCACTCCATTTACTTTGCCCATCTACTCAGCAGGTTTATTTAGCCATTTTTCTAGGTATAAATTACTTTCATATCAAAATATACCTCTCGTTTCAATTGTAATATCCATAAAAGTTGGTTACCAACTATGTGTCATTGTGTTTATTGTAAACAAAATAAAGTTTCACCAAGTGACTTAAAGGTAGTGTATATGCCTCTGTATGAAGGCTGGGAAATGAAAATAAGGATGCAAAAAACATGTGTTGCAAGAAAAACTGATTACTCATCATTTTACCGGTTTCATTTTGTTTTGTTTCACTTTTATCATGACTTCAATGACTCTCTGTCAACTAAAGCCACGCTTCTTAATACAAAAATCATATCCTTACAGGCCATTGATTTCATTGACGTTTTGGAGAAAATTTTAATGTTAAAATAGCCATTTATGTGTAAATGACTAAAATAAATTTATGTGATTTTAAAGATATAATATGAAACTCCTAAAGAACTGTACTTGTAGTATATTTCACAGCCAAAAGGATATGATTTTAAAAAAATAATAGACTTTATTTTTTTAAGTGGTTTTAGGTTTACATAAAAATTGAGTAGTAAGTACAGAGCTCCGATATATCCTTTCCCCTTTCTCCCATGCCTTAAAAACACACAATTTCCTCTATTATTAACTTGGATTTCCCCTATTGTTAACACTTGCATTAGTATGGTATGCTTGCTACAAATTGATGAACCAGTATTAATACATAATTATTAACTAAAGTCCATAGTTTACATTAGGGCTTACTTTTTGTGTTGCACATTCTATGGGATTTGATAAAGGCATAATGCCATGTACCCACCACTACAGTATCATACAGAAGAGCTTCATTGCCCTAAACATCCTCTGTGCTCCACCTATTCACCCCTGGCCCCAAGAATGCTGTGTTTTTGCCATAATCTTGTACTAGGAGCATACTGGTGGGAAAGTAGGAGAAGCTCTGAGCTGCACAGCAAATTAAACTACCCTGGCTTGGCATTCGAGTCTCTCCCTGGCACAGCCCTGACTTGCTTTTCCCATTAGTGATCTTTTCCACTATTGATCCCAATCCTCACTCCCATTCTTGGTATAGTCTGTGCTTAGGCATATCCTCTTCTGACCAGGTTAAATATAGTCTACATTTTTCTAGTCTGTTCATCTTTGTTTGTGCTGAGGCTGATCTGTCTTCTTCCCATCCCCCATTGCTACACATCCCAATCCCACGAGTCTTTCCCACAGTAGTGGGAAATCCTACAATAGTCCAAATGCTACTTCCTCCATGAAGCCTTTCATGAATTCTCCAACTTAAAAATACTCTCCATTCTCTGTGTTCCCACAACATTTTGTACTTTTCTCTTAACTCTGATATAACTATTTGGATAAATATCTCTGCCATTCAATTTCAAGTACTAGAGCAAAAGGACAGACAATGTCTTATTATTTTGTTTTCCCTTTAGTACTTATGTACAGTTGTTTATTAAATGCTTGCCAATTGAATGATGATATTTTATAGAGAAGGGTAGAATAAGTATCCACTTTTCCATGAAAAATGGAAAAACTAAAGATACTTTCTCAATGGTTTAATTTTGCTAAGACTTAAGCTCCACGGAAGAGATGGTGATATTCTATATCATAAATGAAATCCAATTTAAGCTATAACCCCTTACCTTGACAACTGTATACTCAGTTTTTATTTTTTGATAATTGCAGAAGGAAGATTAGGATCTTACAAAATTTTTTATTCCCATGTAGAAAAGACAAAGTAAGGAAGAAAAACAGCTTGCCTCTTCATCTCTATGAAAACATATTATTCAAATACATATTTTCCCTTTGCCCTTTACCTTCTCCCTATCCTCTTATTCTAGGACATCTTGACCTAAACAATATGACTTCGTGGACCATGTTTACTGGGAAGCACAGTGGTTCCCTAGACATTTTATTTTATTTTGTCTTGAAGATGGGTCCAGGGAGCCTGTTTCTAATTTTGCCTCTAGAAAACATAAGCTACTGTTTCTGCCAAGCTGTAAGTTGAGTAGGCTCTTTTTGTTATTCTGTGCAATTACCCATGAAAGAACAAATGAACGAAATATTAGCATGAACAACAGTTCTTCTTAGGGAAAAGTAGCAGAGTCTTAACTTTCCAGCTGGGTGACAGGAGTGTGCTGCATTAAGGTATGTCTATCAATTTCACAACCTTTAGTGTGTTTCTTTTAGGCAGACATTGTGAGGAAGGACATGAATATGTGCTCTTTATCTTAGACCTTCAAACTTGGCTTTAAACTCTATTATAGTCAGGGAGCAGACTTTGCACAATATTTGTACAATATACTTCAAACAAAAATACAACCAATGTGAAAAAATAAAGTAACTTCTCTAATTTTTCTTTTTTAAGATTTTTAAAATTTATTTTAGACAGAGGGGAAGGGAGGAAGAAAGAGAGAGAAAGAGAGGGAGAGAAACATCAAAGTGTAGTTGCCTCTCAGGTATGAGCTATTGGGGACCTGACCTGGCCCGCAACCCAGGTATGTGCCCTGACTGGGAATCGAACCAGTGACCCTTCGGTTTGCAGGCCAGGGCTCTAATCTTATAGGCATCATTATTTGAGAGTATGAAAGTGGGTCAGAAAAGATGTTAAATTATTAAATCAAGCACTGGACCTACACAATTTACCTTTGAGGTTTTATGTGACCCCTTACGAAAAGAAAAATTTTATTAGACTACTTGGGGAAATGCTGCATGTCCTTAAAAATTATATTAGCTAATATTAACAGAACCCTGAATCTTTGTTAACTATTGTGCCAAATACAACATTTGGATTGTCCCATTTAATTTTCACAACATTCCTATGAGGCAGGGACACTTATAATTCTCCTTACAGAAGAGGAAACTGAAGCAAAGATATAGAAGTAAGAACTGTGTTTAAGAACACACAGTTATGCAGTATTAGAGCTGGGTTATCTACCCAGAGGGTCTAAAACTCCACAGGCTGCACACTTAACTTTCTAAACTGAATGCCTTCAATATGCCAGGTATAGGAGGCTGGGATACACTATGAAGAATAATTCTCAAATGAAAGCTTCACTTAAAAAATGTGTTAAGCTGTGCAATAAAAGTATGTGCCAGTAAAATGCCTTTTATAGGTTCTCCAAAACGTAGTAGTTTTCTTGGAAGTGACCTTGAAGAGACAACAAATAAATTTTTCAATATTTTCTTTGTTTCAGTTTGGTATCATAGTATTCATAAATATAGCCCAAACTTATTTATCCAGCCCCTCCTTATTCATTCATGCAAATCATTTTGCAGTGTAAATTGACCTGGGAATTTTCTAATTCTTTCCCTATTGTAATAACTAATATCCAGAGACAAAAATCATCCTGAAATATTAGAGTAGAAAAGGTCTTTTTGAGATAATCTCAGTTCCTCATATGACAGATGAAGAAAAATGAGGCGAAGTGATTTGCCCGTGAGCACCCTGTAGGACAGAGGCTAACTAAATAAGAATCTTGGTTTTGTTGCCTACTTAGCATTCTCTGCACTGCATTATGAAGTTGTTAAAGCATCTAGCATAGGGCCAGACGCTGAATAAGTTCTCAGTAAATGTGATTATTGTAGTAGTTGTCATGTTTGTACATATTAATAACCAAAGTACTAGAATCATGTAAAAGGTGGGCTAACAGCCTCCAATGCTACCACTAGGGGACAGGAAGAGGAAGAAACACCAGCATAGTCCTATTGTTCAAACAAGACTACGCCTAAAACAGATGTCCTGTTTTAAAGACCTCTGGAAAAGGAACATACACAGCTTCTCTTGGTTATTCCATTGCTTAATTGCTCTTTTGTAGCCAGGAAAGTCTACGTTTTATCTGGCATTTCCCCAACTGTGTTATACATATGTTAATGATGTTCCTTTTTAAATAATTAAAAGGAAAACATACTGGTGGTCAAATAAATTTAGGAAATGTTACTCAGGTAAAGTTAAATAGGTTTAGTATGGGACCTCTTAGACTAACAATTCATGAGAAAATACAAGAAAGGGAGGGGCACAGTATGCAATATTTGAGAAGTTTAACATTTGATGGAATATTTTATCAAATAATCATCTAACCTATGTTGCAGTTTGTAACTTTTTTTATTTCCTAAACATAAAGGATGATAGTCATCATCCTTTGCATATTTGCCCTTTACCATATGTACTTGAAAACCATTATTAAATTGTCCTACAGGTTTTCTTTTACTTTAGAGGGCAAGGATTTATGTTGGTTAAAACAACAAAACCCAAGAGAAGAAAGATTTTCTTTCTTACACCACAAAGAAAGTAATCACTGTAAAGACCACTGCTCTTTTTATAGAATCTACCTGAAAAGCCTCCAGACAGGGAAAAGAAAAGTCCCATAGAATGGACCAGGAATCAGAATGACTTTGGTCCACTTTGCCCCCTCCTTTGGCAACAAGTGTTGGAGAGGTTGTGGAGAAAAGGGAACCCTAGTGCACTGTTGGTGGGAATGCAGACTGGTGCAGTCATTGTGGAAAACAGTATGGTATTTCCTCAGAAAACTAAAAATGGAAATGTCTTTTGACCTGGCAATTCCACTACTGGGATTATACCCTAAGAACCCTGAAACACCAATCCAAAAGAACCTATGCACCCCAATGTTCATAGCAGAACAATTTACAATAGCCAAGGGCTGGAAGCAACCTAAGTGCCCATCAGTAAATGAGTGGATCAAAAAACTATGGTACATTTACACAATGGAATTCTATACAACAGAGAGAAAGAAGGAGCTCCTACCCTTTGTGACAGCATGGATGGAACTGGAGAGCATTATGCCAAGTGAAATAAGCCAGGTGGTAAAAGAGAAATACCATATGATCTCACCTATAAGTGGAACCTAAGCAACAAAACAAACAAGCAAGCAAAATATAACCAGAGACATTGAAATTAAGAACAAACTGACAGTAACCAGAGGAGAGGTGGGAGGGGATAATGGGGGGAAGTAGGGAAAGGGTTTTCAAGAACATCTATAAAGGACATGTGGACAAAACCAAAGAGGTGGTAAGACAAGGGTGGGAAGTGGGGATGGCTGGGGTGGAGGGGAGTGGTGGGGGGAAAATGGAGACAACTGTATTTGAACAGCAATTGAACAGCAATAAAAAAAAGTTAAAATAAATGCCATTGCTCAACAGCAACAATGGAAGCTAAAAATCAATATGGCATTGTTGTCAAAACTCAAAGAAAAAAATTATTTCCAACTCAGAGCTTTATACTCAGCCAAACCATCACTAAGTATAAGAGTGGAATAAGACATTTTCAGAAATATAAGGCCTTAAAGAAAGTTACTGTCCATGTACTCTTTCCCAGAGTTCTATACCAGAAAAAACGGTAAATATGGGTCCAGGAAACAAGGGACCTAAACACAGGAGAGAGGTGAAAGGAAGTACCAGGATAATAGATAACAGCAAACTAGAGAGAGTGGAGCAGGAGGAGGAAGAAAGCCACGCTAGCTTACAGGAGAAATTAGAATGTCTGATATATTTGACCACTTTGAGAATTTTTATTACTGTCAGAGAATTTGTGAATAAACTAGAGACAGGTATGTAGAAAAGAAACAACAAAAACGAACCATTACTAAGTAAAATAAAAAATTAATACCAGAGCAACAAACAGCTATTTAGGATCAGAAACAGAATTATAGTATATCCTGCCTGGCTAAACTGTAAGCAACAAAGTTTCAAAGTTATTATGATGTAAACTTGGATAACTGATTTCACTTAAAATTACAAATAAGTACATTATGAAGATGGAGGAGGGGAACTGTGTTAAGGAAAGTATGTGTAGTGGTAAAAGGCTAAATTTTATCTTCTATAGCAGGAAGTCAGTGAATAATAAATACAATTTTAAAAATAGCAGTATAAGCTCTGGCTAGTGTGACTCAGGAACCAAAGGGTCACTGGTTCGATTCCCAGTCAGGGCACATACCTGGGTTGTGGGCCAGTTCCCCAATAGGGGGCGCACGAGAAGCAACCACATATTGATGTTTTTGTTCCTCTCTTTCTCCCTCCCTTTCCCTCTCTCTAAAAGTAAGTAAATAAAATCTTTTAAAAAACTAACAGTATAAGCATGTATTTTAAAGATATAGAAGTAAATACCAGGAGAAATGTTGAAAAGAGTTAAAATCTTTGCCTCTGAGAAGGAACTGGGTGTGGGACTGAGGACTGCTGTTCTTTATTAAAAGCTTTATATTATCTGACTTTAAAAACTATGTACAAGTATTATTTTGATAAAAGTAAATATTAAAGTTAAATATCTTTTAATTATATTTTCTCATTATTTCACCTAATAGAGAAAGTAATATATTCCTTGCATGTTTTTCAGTCCTCTTATAAGGAGCTATCATGCAACAATCTGAATAAACTATAAAAAAATTTAATGTCATTTCAAGTAAAATAAAGAAAAATCAGAAAATATTTTTGATATTTGACCAGTAGATGACTGTCCTCTTGACTGAAGCATTTAAAAAATAAATTCTATCAGTTCATTTTTTTTCCTTCACTAATATCACAGATTTTGATTAGTAAAGGAAGAAAAAGACTCTGGATCCCATTAGCAGAAGTACAATTTAATAACAGCTAATAGTATTTAAGCATTGATTATATGAGAGGCACTATACCTTAAACCATTACATATGTAACTTATAAATGCATACATAGAATTTACAAATGTATATGTATATACACAATAGAATGTACATATATAGACAGTCCTATGCAACTATTATTACCACCCAAGATATTGAAAAAATTAGGGTTAGGTTAAGTATTTGCTCAGTGTCATACAGGTAATATATATTAAGATGAGGTCTGAATTCAGTTGTGGTTTCTCTGACTAGAGAACCTCTTATTTTGGATGCCGTAAATTAAGAAAATAATTAAGAAATGGATTATTTGGTGTGTCATTTGTTTTTTCAATATAGAAAATATACTTTCATTCTGTTGTCTACTTAGTTTATATTAAAAATCAAATTCAATGCTTCTGTGGTTTGATTCCCCATTGATATTCCCATTGATAGCCTTGGCAGAGGCCGAAGCATTCCACAGGTATCTGTATATGCACATTTCTTTATAATAAGCCAAAAGGTGTTGTAGCACATTTTCAACTGAGATCAACAAAGGGCATACCATTAATTTTAGAGATCATTCTTGATTTCTCTTGCATGGGCCACATGTTGTTTAGATAGCTTGCCTAATCCAGTCCAGAGATACTGGAAGACAGGAAAGATGATAGGATAATGTCCTCACTCATCCATTTCTTCTGCTTTCTTAGCTGGAGATTTATGTCTTCTTTCTCTCTATGGTCAAGCTAGGTTCTTCTGCTAAAACTACCTTCACAAATTTCTAAAGAGAGACTTTACTGCTAATAATCTAATTAAGAAGAAGGCCAAATCTGCTGAACAGTTAGTTACTCTGGTTTGGTAGAAATTCTTGCTTTACCTGCTAGCACATGAATAGTGCTTAGGTCAGAAAAAAGGAACAGGAATGTTTCCTCCGCCTAGCTTCCTCTACACATTTTGGCTTTGATTTTGCAGTGATAGGTGAATATTAATGGAGAAAGGAGATTGAGTGGGAAGGGGAAAAATGAAAAGAATGCTCTAGAAGTTTGTAACAAGTCACAAAAGAAGAAACTACCAAAGATCTACGTAGGTACTGTTTCTCTTGGTGTGCCCACCTCTCAAACACTGTAAAGGACCTCCTTCCTATAACCAGGAGAAGACAGAATGTGTGGGTGGTTTTAAATAATGCTCTACTACTGAAGCACCTCAAATAGCCTGAACTTATCATAGAAGAGAAAGGCACTATCTTACTTAGAGTTGTTTAGTCTGGGAAAATGACGTGATACACTATGCTTCTGTTTCTTCTTTTGTTTTCAGTTCACTGTGCCAAGCACTCTTAATGAGAAGACAATGGTCTTAAGCTAAATAAACAGTGAGAACGAAAGTGTCAAAACAGATGTAGCCAAATCAGTGGTTATTGGCTGATTTTCAGATTTTAACTAGTGATACTATGTATTATCTAAATATAGTATAATGTGATATTAAATATCCAGAGTAAATGTTTTTATATTTTAGATCGTCCTCCTAAGCTATTATAGCATTATCAAAAATATTCTATGTGAAAGCATTTGATATAATTTGACACTCATGATTTTTAAAAAAACCTCTTAACTGGAAAGGGAACTTTATTAATCTGATAAAGAATATCTATAAAAAACAAACAAATAAATAAATGAAATACCTAAAGTAGTCATCATATATGACAGTAAAATATTTAAAGCTTTCTTCTTAAGATCAGGAATAACACTGTCCTAGAATTCCTATATAATGTAACAGGGAAGAAAAGACATCACAATTAATAAGAGAATTTAGCAAAGTTGCTGTATATAAGGCCAATATTTAAAAATCAACTGTATTGCTATAAGCCAGTAACAAATCAAAAATGAAATTTAAAAATAATTTTTACAATAACATCAAAATGTGAAATACCTAGGGGAAAAATCTAGCAAAATATATGTAATATCTTGCTATTATTGAAAAAAAAGAAAGATTATCTAAATATGCCATGTTCAGAGATGGAAAGACTCAATACTGGATGCTGTCAATTCTCTCCACATTTCTCTACAGATTCAGAAAAATTGTGATCAAAATCCTAGTATTTTTGTGGAAATTGACATGCTGAGTCTAAAATTTCTGTGGAAATTCAAAAGACCAAGAATAGCCAAGGCAATCGTAAAGAGAAAAACAATCCTGGAGGACTCTACTACCAGACATTAAACCCAATTACAAAGCTACAGTAATTAAGACAACATATTAGTTTGTGCAAAGAGAAAAAATAGACCAATACAATAAAATAGCAAGTACAGAATCAATCAAACATGCATATGGGCACCTGGTTTATAACCAAAATACCACTTCAGCCTATTGGAAAAAAGGTGATCTTGTCAAAAAATGGAGCAGGTCAATTGGATATACATATGAAAAAAAATGAGTCAACCTCTACTTTATACCATACTCAAAAATCAACTCCATGTGGACTGCAGATCTAAATTTGAAATCTAAAACAAAAGAAATTTTAAAACAAAAAGTAGGAAAACACTTTATCAACCTTGGAGTAGGCAAAGATTTTTTTCAACAGGATATAAGAAGCACTGATTGTAAAGGAAAAATTAGACATACTGGACTATATTAAGATTAAAAACTCATTATTAAGTGCATGAAAAATCCACACAGAGTGGGAGAGAATATCTTCATTACATGTATCTGACAAAGTATGCTTTAGAACTCATGCCATATATAAAATGGGCACAAGATTTGAAATGATACTTCACAAAAAAAAGGTAGACAAAATGTACAACAAATATTTTAAAAGGTGTTTGACTTTTTAGTTATCAGAGAAAGAAAAATTATAATATACCACCATACACAGCTGTGTGTATCTTGTAATTGGCTTGAGATGTTGTATTGATAGCAAAGAGATTTTTTGTAAGTAGCAAAGATTTCTATGCAATGTGGTGGCTAAATGAAATGTGGTCAAGTGAATGGCTAAAATGAAGAGGCATTCTGGTCAAGATGGTGAAGTAGATATATGCTGTACTCAGCTCCTGCCAATGACCACATCCAAATTACAACTAAATTACTGAACAATCAACATGCATAACCATCTGAAGACTTGCTGAATGACAGTCCTATGGCTAAGGCTATAAAGAAGCCATGCTGAGACTGGTAGGAGGGGCGGAGATGAAAAACAGTCTGGCCCCACATCCACTTGTGGTGGTTGAGAATTCAGAGGGATATCTCAGATGAAGAGGTACCCCTGAGGAGCAAGTGGTGTCAGCCCCATGCCCAGCTCCCTGGCCCAGAAAACCAGTGCTGGGAAGGAGTCCACATAATATCTGGCTGTGAAAATCAGCACAGACTCTGTCTGTCCAAGACAGAAGGCTGCTAAAAATCCAAGCATCCCTTTAAAAAGACCACACACAAACCCTCACAGGCACTCAGTCTGGGTTCTGGTGAAAGGACAGTAACTAGGGTGTTGCCAGAGACTTACAGGAAGAAACTCAGTTTTGTGGCTTTAGGGTGAGGGCTGGAGGAAAGGCTGCCATTGTCCTTGTGTTGAACCCTCCTCCAACCTAGACAAATCTGAATCTGCATTAGCATGGTGAACTTCAGTAGCTGACTTCTTGAGTCCTGATGACTCCTTGAGACCCTGCCCCACCCAACTCATGTATCACTGAGGCTCTTTCTGGCAGCAGCCAACCTAGGCCCATGTTACAGTCTTTCTTTAAAAACTCTTGAGAAACTCTGATCAAGCTCAGAGGATACCACAGACATACAGAGAGAAACTGATCAGCTCCACAAATCAGCTCCCAAAGGGTAGTCTCAGCAGGCACCAGACCCTGCTGGGGCAAATCCTACCTCATGGGGTCAGCCTCCACACAGCAGGTTGTACACTGAGGTCATGCCAATCCACACAGCTGGTTAGCCTGAGGGTCATTCCCACCCACTGACCTGCCAACCAAAATCAATGCTCAACAACAAGAGGACACACAAACCCACACAAGAGACTCCTGAAACACCCAGCTCAGGTGACCAGGGAGACTGTGCCACTGGGCCCCACAGGACACCTGGTACATAAAGCTACCCTGCCAAGACTGGGAGACACAGATGATCTACCTAATATATAGAAACAAACACATAAAAAGGCAGCCAAAATGTAGGACAGAAAGAAACATATACCAAATGAAAAAACAAGAGAAATTTCCAGAAAAAGAAAGAAATTGCTTGCCTTGGAGGCAAGCAATCTACCAGATACAAAGCTCATAATAGTGGTTATAAGAATGCTCAGGGAACTTAGTGAGAACTTCAACAAAGAGATAGTAAGCATAAAAGCACAGAAAGAACCAGTCAGAAATTAATAATATCTGAAATGAAGAATACACTAGAAGGGATCAACAGAAGATCAGATGAAGCAGAGGACTGAATCAGCAATTTGGAAAACAAGGTAGCAGAAAATACCCAATTGGAATAGTAAAAAAAAAAAAAAAAGTTAAATGAGGAGAGTTTAAGGAACCTTTGGGACAATATTAAGTGTAGTAACATCCTCATCATAGGGGTACCAGAAGGAGAATAGAACAAGGGATTGAAAACCTATTTGAAGAAATAATAACTGAAAACTTCCCTAACCAGGTGAAATAAGAAGACACACAAGTCTGGGAAACACAGACAGTCTCAAACAAGATGGACCCAAAGAGGCCCACACCAAGACACATCATAATTAAAATGGCAAAGGTTAGAGACAAAGAGAGAATCTTAAAAGCATCAAGAGAAAAACAGTTACATACAAAGGAGCTCCCATAAGACTGTCAGCTGATTTCTTGACAGAAACTTTTCAGGCCAGAAGGGACCGCTGAAAAGCAAGGGCTTTGAAAGATTAAATCTAAATAGATAGGTAGACAGATTTTTTTTTTTTAAAAAAAAGAAAGAAAAGCAAGGGCCTACAACCATGATTACTCTACCCAACAAGGCTATCATTAAAAAAATAAAAGACAGCCCTGGCTGGATGGCTCTTTTTATTGGAGTTTTGTCCCATGCACCAAAGGTTGCAGGTTCGATCCCTCATCAGGGCACATACCTAGGTTGTTGGTTTGATCTCTAGTTGAGGCACGTAAGGGAGGCAACCCATTGATGTTTCTCTCTCACATCAATGTTTCTTTCTTTCTCTCTCTCTTTCTCAAATTAATAGAAAAAACATATCTTTGCTTGAGGGTTAAAAAAAAACTTCCAAGACAAGAAAAAACTAAATGAGTCCATCACCACCAAACCAGTACTACAAGAAATGTTAAAGTGACTTCCTTTTATATATACACACAAACATATATGTATGTATATGTGTATATATGTATGTGTGTATATATATATACACCTATATACATACCTATATATTTATTTAAATTGAATTTATTGGGATAACACTGGTCCACAAAATCATATAGGTTTTGAGTGTACAACTCAATCTGCACACTGCACTGTGCACCTACCACCCCAAGCAAAGTCTCTTTTGGCCCCTATTTCTCCCCTACTCTGTCCCCATCCGCCTAGCTCTCAACCCCTTTCCCTTTGGCTATCACCACACTGTTGTCTATGTCTATGTATGTCTGTTTTTGTTAGTCTCTTCAGCTTCTTTCATTCAGTCTCCATCCTCCTCTCCTCACTGAAAGCTGTCAGTATGTTCCCTATATCCATGACTCTGTTTCTATCTTGTTCATCAGCTTATTTTGTTCATTAGATTCCACATGTAAGTAAGATCATATGGTATTTATCTTTCTCTGACTGGCTTATTTCACTTAGCATAATAACCTCCCAGTCATCCATGCTGTTGCAAAAGGTAAGACTTCCATCTTTTTTATAGCTGAGTAGTATTCCATTTAGTAAGTGTACTTTAGCTTTTTCATCTACTCATTTACTGATGAATACTTGGGCTGTTTCTAGAACTTGGCCAATGTAAATAACGCTGCAATGAACATAGGAGTGCACATATTCTTTCAAATTAGTGTTTCTGGTTTCTTAGGATATATTCCAGAAGTGGGGATGGTGTGTCAAAAGGCAGTTCCACTTTTAATTTTTTGAGGAAATTCCATACTGTTTTCTACAGTGACTTCAGCAGTCTGAATTACTTCCAACAGTACATGAGGCTTCCATTTTTTTCTTTTCTTTTCTTTCCTTTTTATTAAATTTACTGGGTTGACATGGGTTAACAAAATTATACAGGTTTCCGGTGCACAATTCTGCAATATACCATCTGTACTCTGTGTTGTGTGTTCACCACCCCAAGTGAAGTGACTCTTTTAAGAAGGAAAAAACCCCATAGATTCAAATAATAAAAATGTCAATAACTACATACCTATAAACAATCTGATTAAATGTAAATTGATTAAATGTTCCAATCAAAAGACATAGGGTAGCTGAATGAATAAGAAAAGAAGATCCATACATATTCTGATTACAGGAGACCCATTTCAGATTAAAGACATATGAAGACTGACAGTAAAGGGATGGAAAAAGATATTTCATGCAAATGGAAAAAAGAGAAGCTGGGATAGCAATGCTTGTATCAGAAAAAAAAGACTTCAAAACAAAAGCTATCTTAAAAGAAAAGGTCATTACATAATGATAAAGAAAGCATATGCTTATGGATAGGAAGAATTAAATCACTAAAATATCCATACTATGCAAAGCAATGTACAGATTCCATGCAATCCCTATCAAAATACCAATGGAATTTCTCACAGAACTAAAAAAAATAATCTTAAAACTTATATGGAATACCAAAAGACCTTGGATAAGCCACAGCAGTCTTGAGAAAGAAAAACAAAGTTGGAGGTATGCTGCTACCTGGCTATCAAACTATATTACAAAGCTATAATAATTAAAACAGTGTGGTACTGGCATAAACATGGACATATAGGTCAATGGAACAGAATAAGAAGCTCAGGAATAAACCCATGCCCACATGGTCAATTAATGTATGACAAACTGGACAAGAACAAAAATGGTCCATTCAATAAATGGTGTTGGGAAAATCAAACAGTTGCATCCTAAAAAAAAATGGATTAAAGACTTAATGATAAAACTTGAGACCATAAAGTTCCTAGAAGAAACGTAGGCAGTAAACTCTCTGACATGCTCTTATTAGTATTTTTCTCTGATGTATCTGCTTGGGCAAGGGAAAAAATCAAATAAACAAAGGGGACTACATCAAACTAAAAAGGTTTTGCACAGCAAAGAAAGCCATCATTAAAACAAAAAGACATCTTATTGAATGGGAGAAGATTTTTCCTATTGATACATCCAATGAGGGGCCAACATCCAAAATTTATGTCATATAACTCATCAGCCAAAAAAAAAATCCAATAAAAAATGGACAGAAGACATGAATAGACATCTCTCCAAAGAGTTTATACAAATTGTCAATAGAAATATGAAAAGCTATTCAACATCACTAACCATTAGAGAAATACTTGCAAATTAAAGCCACAATGAGATATCACATCACAGCTATCAGAATGGCTATCATCAATAAATTGACAAACAACAAATTTGACAAAATGGGAACCCTTGTACTTGGGATTGCAAATTGATGCAGTCATTGTGAAAAACAGTAGGGAGGTTCCACAAAAAATTAAAAATAGAACTACCTTATGACCCAGCAATTCCACTTTTGAATATATATTTGAAGAAACCCCAAACACTAATTCAATGAGATATATACACCCATGTTCACTGCAGCATTATGTCCAATGGCTATGATATGGAAGAAACCCATGTGCAGATCAACAGATGAATGAATAAAGATGTGATACAGTTATGCAATGGAATATTCGTTGACCATAAAAAAGAATGAGATCTTATCATCTGTGACAACATGAATGGACCTAGTGGGTATTATGCTAAATAAAATAAGTTAGACCAAGAAAGACCAATACCACATGATTTCACTTATTCATGGAATCTAAAGAAGAAAATAAATGAACAAACAAAAGAAACAAAATGTTAGATACAGAGAACGAACTGAGGGTTGCTGGATGGGAGACAGGTTGAGGGGCTGGATAAAAAAGGTTGAAAGGGTTAAAAAGTACAAATTAATAGTTACTACATAGTCCCAGGGATGTAAAATACAGCATAAGGAATATAGGCAATACTGTAATAACTGTGAATGGGGGGATCAATTTGTAAATTATTGTCTAACCATTATGCTGTACACCTGAAAATGACACAAAATACCACTGAATGTCAACTGTAATTGAAAAAATAAATTAAAGGACTATAACCTTAGTATAGAAAATTGAAAAAATAAAAGTAGGAAAAAATTACCATTTTTACACCAAAAGAAAAAGAAAAAGAAAGATGGGAAATGCCACGGCAACCAGAATATTCAGATGATGCTGGTGGAAGTGGAAGTTGGTACAACCATACTCAAAAGTGTTTGGTAGGGACTTATGGCCAAGATGGAGGCGTAGGTGGAAATACTGTGCCTCCCCGCACAGCCAAAATTAAGGACAACAAAGATTTAGAAACAAAAACACAACCAGAACAGACAGAAAACTGAACTGTATGGAAGTCCGACAACCATTCAACCAGACTGGTAAGAGGGGCGGAGTCAGCGGTCCTTGGAGAGGGAATGCGACAGGAAAAGGCGGTGGCTGCCAGACCCGGGAGCGCAGGTGGTGTGGGGCTAGCAGACCCTGGACATGGGGAGGAAATGAAAAGAGGGCACAGGGTGATTGTGCTGACCACGGTCACACATTCACATGCAGACAAACTAGGCAAAAATGGGCAGTGAGACAGACGGTGCAACCCAGGGCCCCAGAGACAGGAAATAAAGCCTAAAAGCACCAATTGAAAAGGTGCCAGGAGAGACTCCCAGCCTCACAGGAAAGTTCATCGGAGAGACCCACAGGGTCCTAGAACATACATAAACCCACCCACCCAGGAACCAGCACCAGAAGGACCCAATTTGCTTGTGGGAAGCGGCAGAGGGAAGCAAATCTGAGAGAGAGCAGAACAAGTGCCATTGATTCCTCTCTGACCCCGCCCCCACATACAGTGTCACAACCCAAGGACTAGGTTGCCCGTCCAGGTGAACACCTAAGGCTCTGCCCCTCATAGGTAACAGGCGCCACCTGACCAAAAATTATGGCTCAAATGGAAGAACAAATCAAAGCCCCAGAGACAACACTTTTAAGCAACCAAGAGATAGCCAACCTATCAGATGCACAGTTCAAAACACTGGTGATCAGGATGCTCACAGAACTGGTTGATTTTGGTCGCAAATTAGATGAAAAAATGAAGGCATTGATAAGTGAAATGAAGGAAAATGCACAGGGAACCAATAGGGATGGGAAAAAAAACTGGGACTCAAATCAATGGAGTGGACCAAAAGGAAGAAAGAAACAACCAAACAGAAAAGAATGAAGAAACAAGAATTTGAAAAATGAGGAGAGGCTTAGGAACCTCCAGGACATCTTTAAAGGTTCCAACATCCAAATTATAGGAGTACCAGAAGGGAAAGAGGAAGAGCAACAAGTGGAAAACTTATATGAATGAATAATAAAGGAGAACTTCCCCAATTTGGCAAAGGAAATAGACTTCCAGGAAGCCCAGGAAGCTCAGAGAGTCCCAAAGAAGATGGACCCAAGGAGGAACACACCAAGGCACATCATAGTTACATTAGCCAAGATTAAAATGAAGGAGAGAATTCTGGAAGCAGCAAGAGGTAAGGGGACAGTCACCTACAAAGGAGTTCCCATCAGACTGTCAGGTGATTTCTCAAAAGAGACCTTACAGGCAAGAAGGGGCTGGAAAGAAGTATTCCAAGTCATGAAAGGCAAGGACCTACATCCAAGACTGCTCTATCCAGCAAAGCTTTCATTTAGAATGGAAGGGCAGATAAAGCGCTTCTCAGATAAGGTCAGGTTCAAGGAGTTCATCATCACCAAGCCTTTATTATATGAAATGTTAAAGGGACTTAGAAAAAGAAGATAAAAATATGAACAGTGAAAGGACAGCAAACTCACAGTTATTAACAACCTAAAACAAAAGCAAACTAAATGGACAGCTAGATCAGGAGCAGAGCTACAGAAATGGAGATCACATGGAAGGTTAGCAATAGGAGAGTGGGGGAAGAGGGTGGGGAGAAGGTTCAGAGAATAAGTAGCATAGACGGTGGGGACAAAATAGACAGGGAGAGAGCAAGAGTAGTGTGAGAAATGTAGAAGCTAAAGAACTTACGACACATGGACATGAACTAAAGAGGGGGAGTGTGGGTGGGAGGGGGTGTGCAGGGTGGAGGGAAATGAAGGGGGGAAATGGGACAACTGTAATGGCATAATCAATAAAATATATTTAAATTTTTTTTAAAAAGTGTGTTTGGTAATATCTCTTAAAGCTGAACACACCTTATGGCCCAAATATATATGTAATAGGAATATGTACACTTATACACTGAAAGACCTATACAAGAATGTTCTTAGTGGTAGGTAATATTTGCAATTCTGGAATCCATCTGAATGCCCATCAACAGTTGGATAGATAAATTCACACAATAAAATACTATACGGTAATGAGAATGGAGTACAGTTATATCCAATAATGTGATTAATTCAACAAACAAATGCTGAGCAAAAGAATCCAAGCACAAAAGTATAAACAATATAAGATTCTATGAACGTAAAAATAAAAAACAGGTAAAACTAATCTATGGGTTAGAAGTTAAAATAGTCAGAGGTCTTCTGGAGTGCTGATGTTGTTTCTTTATCTGAGTGCAAATTACATAGGTATGTTCATTTGTAAAAATGATTTACATGCTTTTCTCTATACATTATAATATACTTTAGTAAAAAGGTTAAATAGAGCCCTGGTCAGTGTGGCTCACTTGGTTGGAGCATTGTCATGCACACTGAAGGGTCACAGGTTTGACTCTTGGTCAGGGCACATACCTGCATAGGTTTAGCCCCTAATTGTGGTAAATCAATGTTTCTCTCTCACATCGATGTTTCTCTCCCTCCTTTCTCCCCTCTATAAAGTCCATGAGCATATCCTCAGGTGAGGATAAAAAGATATTTTTTAAAGATTAACTAGGAGATACTCTATAAGTGTTCTAGGAGTGGGAGGTTGTAGAAGAAAACATGCAGATCAACCAGATAAGCCAATAAAAAGTTATCAACTTGTGTTAAAAGGATTGTTATAGAATTTCTAGGGCATTCATTTAAGAATTTTCCTCTTCAGATGTTATAAAACAGTATTAACATTAGTAGTAATAAACTACCTATTTTTCTAACTTACTTCCTTATACAACAAAGGCTAAATACATACTCAACCAAGGTCCTTAAATCAGTGTATACAGGGCAGGTAAAATTTCAGAGGATACACATTTTATCCTAAACAGTGAGTATGAAAAGTTATGTTTTTCCTTTAGATATGTTTAACTTATATGTAAGACCTATTCTGTTTACAAATGCCCTGTGTTTTTTTAAATAATGCAGGAAATCTTTTTCCAAATGCTAATGCTTACATCAGAGGTCCTGTGTTTGGGAGGTTAATGTATTTGGATCATGAGTTAATCTTTTGAGACATTCCATTTAAACGAAATAGTAGGTAAATCCAAGTTACCAATTTAATGCTAGTTATTTAACTCTTCTTTGTATCAACAGTATATTTTGTAAACCTTGCTTCTTAGAACAATTACCATTATATTTTATAATGGCGTTTCTCTTTCCTAAAAGCTTTCCTTATTTCACTGTTCTTTGGCACTTTTATTTCTCAATATCTTAATCTCAGTATGTGCTCACTTAGTAATATAAAATCATAACCATCTCAAATCAAGATAACCAATTACCTAATAGTATGTTCAAGGTATTTTTCAGGCCTCACAAAAAATACACTATAATGTAGTTCTTGATCTTTAGAAGCTACCAAGGTAAAAGGTGTTTAATAACCAAAGGAAGTATAGAGATAAAACTAGTAATAGAAACAATAAATGCTCTACAAATGGAGGGGAGAAAGAGACTAATGTGTTCTGAAATAATTGGGAATAACTTCATGGCAGAGATGGCTTTTGAATTATGAGGGCCCAAGTGGGATGATTAGGATCTGATTATTGATAAAATGTAAGGAAAAGATATTTGTCTCCATCATTCAGCATGTCCCTTATATTATCTGAGTTTGTTTAAGTGGTAATGACTAAACGAATATAATATGAAAGATGATTAGATTTTATATAGGACATACACTTGCAAGTTGAATTGGTTTCTACTGGGTTGATTGTTCATATCTTGTAATTGGCTAGAGATGTGGCTGTACCAATGGCAAAGATTTCAACTCTGGCCACAATTATGTTAAGCTCACACTTTTAGTTCTTATTAGCATCATATTTTAATCAACTAAGCAAATTTGCCTAGACATCTATATAACAGGTCTACGGTTTAAAAAACTAAAATAAAGGCAGAGTTTTATGTACAGTATGAAACAACAGTAAAATAACATCAAATAACCTTACATTAAAAATATTTGATTGCTAATGCAAAGCAAAAACCTAAGAACAATAAATATTTTATTTTTTCCAAAAAAGTGACTTAAGTAAAAGAAGTAAGGGGAGTCATTGTGTTCACATGTATGGTACACATATTAGAATGTTAGAACTCCTGTTAAGTTTTGCCACTGGCTCTTTGCTAAAATAAGAAATTAAACATGTCATTTCTTCTGGAACTATGATTGATAATATGTAACTATCTGGTACTATCCAAATGTTTGGAAAAATGCTAAGGAAAAGATTATAAGAGGATAAGCAATTAGTCTGACTTAATTAACCATGGTAATAGAAAATTTTTGATAGCGCAAATAATGAAAATCTGTATTACATCAAAGTGGTAACTTCCATTTTAAGGGCCAGAAGACAAAATTAACATTTGTTGGACACATTACATTATCAGGCATTGTTCTAAGTACTGTGTATGCTGTATGTTGCATAGCCAAATAAGTTACTCCACTTAGCACTGATCACAAATTAGTCTCTTGAGAGTTTGAATGAACACTGGAAGTTTCAAAAAGTACGCAGACTTGCAGAAGAAGCCAGACATTTGGATAATTCACAGACTTAAGACACTCAAATTAATACTTAAAGATATTCAACTAATGATATTCAAACAAATAAGGGGATATGGTACAAATAACTGTAAGCAATAGGTAATTCAAAATATATTTGTACTTGTTAGCATATATAATATTGTTGGTTTGTTTATATTAGCATTGGTTTTAGAATAGTATTTAGTGTACACTAAACTTTGGTTTGTAAGTGTTAAATATATTCCAGTGCTTGACCTCAGGAGCTTCCAGGGTAAAGGAGGAGATCAGTTTGGTATTAATAAGTCATCAAGAACTCATTAGATACCTCTTATGGGTTAGATCAGTGATTTTCAACTGGTGTGCCACAAAAATTTTAAAAACATGCAATACCTGACTACTAAGTCAGAGGTACTGACCTCTTTTCCCTTAAATTGTCAAATAAAAAAATTGACAACAACCAACAAAACAATAACCATCTGGTGTGAATGAATCAAAATTATATCTATACTTTTTGTCAGATTGGCAAAATATATATTTTTTGGTGTGCCACAGAATTTCAGTAATTAGTTTGTGTGTGCCTTGAGATGAAAAAGGTTGAAAATCACTGCATTACATACTTGAGAAATAAGAGAATAAAACATGGCTCTTATCCTCAGTGACTGTGTAATTTGGCCTAGGGAATACAGAAAACAGAAAATAGTATCAGGCAGTGTCCAGTTAAGGGCTAAATAGTGTGATATAGACCAAAAAGGTTAGAGGATTTTATTCTTTCATTTTAATAAGTATTAATGAGCCCTGGTATTCATGGAGCATGTTCTAGGCATTTGGTGTATATACCAGTGGGGGACCAAAGACAACGATCTCTGCCTTTATGGGGTTAATATGCTAGTGGTATAAAGTGGACACTAAACAATAAATGCAATAAAAATTATATGGTATGTTAGAAGATGAATACTTTAGAAATACGAAAGTGTAGAGCAGGGGTAGGGGAAGGGCAGTGAGGGTGGGTAGGTAATTTGGCACAAAGGGGAGGTAGTCAAGGCAGTCCTCCCTAGAAGGTATGATCTGAGCAAAGATTAGGAGGAGCTGAGTCAGCTAAGTTGCCAGAGGGAACAAAAGCATTAAGGCAGGAGCATGCACGGAATGTTGGAGGAACAGCAAGGAGGCCAGTATGTGGGAACAGAGTGAGTAAAGGGCAGATAGAAGAGGGGACAGAGAGGTGACTGGGTGGGGTGGGAGCTGTGGGGCAGGTTGGGCTTTTGTTATAAGTGAAGTGAGGGGCCACTCTGTAGGATTTGAGCAGAGTGACAGATCTGATTTACTTTTTAAAATAATCCCTCCGGATGATGGGCTGACATTAGGCTATTGGGAGGTAAGGGAAGAGGCAGGAAAACCTGCCGAGAGACAGACAGCAATCTAGGCAAGGAATGGCAGCTTGGATCAGGGTGGTGGCAGTGGAGGGAGGAGAGGAGACATATTCTGAACATATTTTCAGTTTAGAGGAGAGGGACAACATTAACAGTAATATATTCAGAGAAAGCTTCATAGCATAGATGTTACTTGAACCTTACCTTGAAGGACAAGGAGGATTTGAAAAGGTGGAAGAATTAGGAAGGGCATTCCAAGCTATGATAGGTTTTGGTGGCCACAGTGACTATGACTTATACATGGGACAATGAGATTAGTCCTATCAGAGTAAGTAGGCCAATCTCGTGGGTATGTAGGGAAGATACATAAAGTGGAACTAGATTATAAAGAGCTTTGGAAGCCTGGCAAAAGTGTTTAGACTTCACAATGTTCACTATAGTAGATGCTCAATACTTATTAGAAGACTGGTAATAAAGACTGGTTTTTAGGAGCATTTAGCTGAGTTTCTCATTTAGAAGGTCAGCTAAAAAACTGTACAGAAAACCTGGAATAAGGTAATGAGGGATAATTCACATGTAGGTAACTGACAGTTGACTGCTTTAAATTTATTTTATAATGTAAACCATTCATCACTGTGGGAACTTCAATCTTATGTTGCCAATCTCTTATTTAAATAAAAATAACAAGAGTCTAAAAAACTGTGCACTCAAACAGCCACGTGATTTTAATTCTGAGGCTGTACGAGTTAGATTGCAGCTGCTATCAGATACCTGCGCAATTCCTTTGGCTCTAATCAATTACAGGTGCAAAACTGTGTCTACAAAAGAGGGTAAGCTGGTAGAGTTTTATAGAAACTTAGTTCCGTTCAGATAAGTCTGACACATTCTTTATCATATATTATCACAAATATTCAACATTAGCAGATGTGCAGGAGGGGTTTACTGAATAATGTTCTAATGTCTAATTTAAGTGTATTCAAAGGAACCTAAAATAATAGAAACTTTGTGTCAGTGTTGTTGATCTAATACAATGAAGAAATTTGCTTTGCTCAGATTTCCTCTGATGCAAAGAATATGTACCTTACAAAGAGCTATAATGATTTTAGAATTCCTTCAAGGTGATCTTATTCAAATTATAAGTGAATATACTGAAAAACATAGTAATCTATGACAACTTCTTTCAGAAGTATAAAGATTGTTTTTCGTTTAACGACTCGTGTTTTATACCTCAACAGTTTAAATGGATAATTGCTGTCAGGTAGCTTTCAAGACAGATAAGTTGCATTCCTTAGAAATCTAGGGGAAAATAAAAATTTTAAAAGTGCTGTTTTTACTTGTAAGCATCTAATATAAATGACATTTGTTTTGAGTGATTCCTATAATTCATAATGTGAAGGAAGTACAAGAGAAATAACAGTTTTTGAAGACATAGTAAGGAGATTCTCAGAGTCTAGAAATCCACCAAATCTACTAAGTCTTGATTATCAGAAAAGAGATTTGAATAGTTAAATCAGAAATAAATGATAAAATCAGAGTCATACTAATGGAAAAAATTAATATGGAAATAGTAAAAGTATTTTAAAATTATTATTATTTTATTTTATTTATTTTTAGAGAGAGGAGAGTGAGAAAGAGAAAAAGAAAAGGAGGGAAACATCGACATGTGAGAGAAACATCGACTGGTTGCCTTCTGCATGCACCCAATGGTCCGCAACCTGGGCATGTGCCTTGATTGGGAACCGAACCAGTGATCTTTCAGTTCATAGGCAGCTGATGCTCAATCCACTGAGCCATATCAGCTAGGGCAACAACAGTGAAATTCATTAAAAAGGCCCTGAATTATTATGACATGTTAGATTATGAAGTTCAGAGGTATGTCAATAACCTTAATTTTCAGCATATAGAAAACATTATAATCTAAGACAGTTTTTCAATGTCTCTGAGAAGAAAATATGTAATCATCACTCTCACTTAGGTCCAAAAAATGATTTCAACTTTTGGAAATTCAACCTTTTCATGGACAAAATGTTAATGAAAGTGGTAGGTAATTCTTCCATTTAAAACAATCAGACATAAAGATGCTTTCTCTAAGTTTGACTATTTCCTTATTAACACTTCATTGGAGGCCATGCAGAAGCTTCATCTCACTCAAAACTGCCACTAATTTGGCATAAAGAATTCTAAAGTTCTCCCCCACCCCCATAACCCTTAAAATACTTCAAATTTAGGCATTTAGGAAAATTATATGTCTTCCATTCTATCCACAAGTGATTAATACTACAAGGCCAAAATAACACACTCTATATTGGGTTTCAGATGTACTTTCACAAATATTGTGTCATTTAATCCTCACAATAACCCTGTGTTTTTTCTGTTAATATATGCGGAAACAGAGAGCAGAGAAGATAAGTGACTTGATCAAACTCACAGAGAAAGTATGTAGCCAAGACAAGATCGGTGGTTACATCCTCTGATACTACATTGGTCCCTTCAAACTTCTGGAAAGGTGAAAACTTTGGTCAATTACCTAACTGGTTCCCAGTATACAGTTGCCTGGAATCACATGGACACAGTTAAGTATCCCTCAATAAAAATGACGGGTAATCAATCACTTATTCCTATCTCAGGAGAGACTCTTGTTTCAAGAATCATCTATTGCAGCATTTGTCATGTCTCTAAGGCATATTTCCATTGCTCAATCAGCTCCAAAGGACAAGCGTGTCATCATCTTTCAATGCTCTGGTGCAACAACTTAAAATTAGAGAATTCACACAGGACTAAGTCTGGCACTGAAAGTAGGAGGCATATTCAGCTTGAATTTGTGGAAGCTTCCCTTCAATCTTGCCAATTTTTACTAGTGGAAATGATTTCAGAGCCAGCATGGGGTTACTTGAGGTTGCTTGAGAAGCTCATGATGAAGACAGAAAGGAGAATAGATAAAGTGGGTCACAATGATCACAGAGCCCAGAAAAAAGTGGAAAAGCCCTCTTTGGGCATAGTGGCTACATAGAGGTTTTAATCTTATGAATATGACCAATATAGCTGGACATCTGGATCATTCACACTCAATGAGCCACTTTTTAGTCAATAGCAGCACCCAACTACTTGCAGCAACCCCCAATTCTACCTTGCCTATGATGAAGAAGAAGAAGCACCAAAATTACTATACCTAGGCCAATTACCTAATCTCTATAGTGTTTCATCTCTGCTGGACTCAAATAGCTAATGATGGCCATATTCCCAATTTATTTTCGAGTTTGTCCATTTTGGCAAAGGTAGAGTAAGTATTTTGTGAATATCTATAAAATACAATAGAAGTTAACCACAGATCTTTGACCTTTAGAACCTCATATTTTTAACAGAAAACAACACTTACGAGTAAGAAATAATCAAATACCATGTAAGATATGAGTTATATTATTGGTACAACATATAACTTTTTAATTGGTAATAATTCCGTTCTGTACCATGTTAATTAGGAAGAAAAGTATTTCTTCCTAATTTGAGGGGATTTGAAACTCAAAAAATTAAATCCAGGGTAATTTCAAGCCACAAAAATAAAGAGATTAGTACAGAATGAAAACTAACTTGAATCACACAGCTCTCCCTCACCATAATAGTACTTGTACCCCAGTTAGCCTAAACATTTGTTGTACTGCCCTGGGAACATATTCTTTGCAAACTGACACAACTATCAAATTTTGACACAAGAACTATTTCACACTATTGCTGGAACATTCTGCCTTGGTGCCAGCTAAATCAGTAACTGGAGAAAGATAACCATAATTTTTATGGCTTGCAGAAAAAGAGAACAGACTTTTTTTTAAATCATATATTGAAATTAAATTCCTTTTTAAGAGGCTCAGGTGATAGAAATATACATCGAGTCAAATCATCATAATAAAATGAAACAAATTTCAGGGAATGTTTTAAATTAATTTTTTTAAAGCAAGAGGTTTTTAAATTTTTTTTTTAAATTACTTTATTGTTGTTCAATTACAGTGTGGTCTGACATTTTCTCCATACCGCTCCCTCCCACCCCAGCCAAACCCACCTTGCTTCCTCCCTCCCCCTTGGTTTTGTCCATGTGTCCTTTATAGTCGTTCCTGTAAAAATTGCCTTTAATGTGTTTAAACTTCAGGCTTCCAGAAAAATTGAAATGTTAAAATGTAAAGCCATCATTTCAAGAATTAAGTGACTTAACTTTAATGTTTTAGTACTAATATTGTAAAATATGAATCACACTATTTAACACAATCTATTTTTAGCATCCGGGAGAAGAAAAAATAAAATGGAAATATAGAAATACAAAACAGTACAAAGCAGAAAAAAGTTGTGCTAAGAAAGTCCAGTAGAAGGAGCTGTAGAAAGGAAGAACTCTAATGTTGTATACCCAAAACCAATATAATAATAAATGTCAACTGTAATTGAAAAAATTAAAATTAAAAAGCATTAAAAAAAGGAGAAAGAACTGATATATTTTGCAACGGCAAAGAAAGAAATGTTGAAAATCAGATATCTGTTTGAATCATACCTATGTATGAGAAAAAGTAATAATTAGTCATTTGTTTAGCATGCAATAGGCATTTAGGTACCTCATTTTCTTTATGTATAAATGAGATGCTAAGAATAGACATTCTCCAAGGTCCCCACTACTCTGCAATGCATTAGATACTATGCTAGGTATCCTAAGAAATATAAAGAAGTATTTAACTTGGTCCTATACTCTGGAAGCTTGCAATTCTTTGGTAGAGATTAAAATGTACACACAAATATCTAGATATTAAAGTGGAACAAAAACATGCTGAGATGACTTTAAGAGAAATAAAAATGCTGCAGGAGGAATAAAAACTGCTGTGAGAGATAGCTAATATGTAAGACTAAAAGGATAAAAAAGTGACTCTTCAGGTATTCTAAAGAGACCTTAAGTAATGTTGTCAAACATATATAAATCTAGGAAATAAAAATAAATAGGTCTTTAAGTAAATCTACCTTTAATGCTTAAACTTCAAGAAGTGGGAGCCATGCACAGAGATAAAATATGAGTTATTTAGGTTTCTTTTTAAAGTTCTTAATATGCTTATAAGTGAACCCGACAGCAGTAAACTAAGCATTAAAATACTAGAGCACACACATAACAGTACTATAACAAATACAATTTAGTAAACAAACTATAAGAGCACTTTTAACTTTCTATAAATGCCTGAAGTACCCCAATAGCCACATCTGGAATGAACTTTACCTTGTGAAGTGCTTGCAGACAGTGTATCAGCGAAGGAATCACTTTCTGGGTCAATAAGAGAATCTCCCAGAGTTTCACCCATAACAGCATGGAATAGGAATTGCTGTAATTCACGCTGATACTTTGTCTATTTCTTGCAAAAGACCAATCCGTTAAAAGAAAAAGACTTGTGCTAATAGAACTTGTGAACACACCAATGAGTCAAGACATCAGTTTCCAAATATTTGGGAGAGGTGGGAATAAACGCACAAAGAACCAGGACTGAGTTGGCTGGCACTCTTCTGTTACAGAGCCAGCTGTGACAAAATGTTGTGTCATAATTTTGTTCACTGCTTTGGCAAGACTTGGTACATTACAAGGAAAATATTGCCACACTGTCTCGCCAATGTCCCACATGTTTAGTGTCTTATGAGGGGTGCGAGCTGTACAGTATTTAAAACTATCAAAGCAAAAAAATTGTTCAATATTCAGTTGCTTCTTAAATGGAAAGCTTTAAATCTCTGGGTTCTGAAACACCAGATAAACTTATTTGGACAATTTTTTTTCTTGCTACCCACCCCTGGTCAAATCTCTAATCATAGAATTTGAAGAAAATTTTGAATTCAAACATGTATTCATATTTTTAAATTTGCTATCAGCATTCTACTGAAATGTTATATACTAAGGTATTCATTCTACTACTTCATAAAGCCCAAAATGATGCTAACTGTTGTCCAAATTCTGTAAAATTAAACAGTTGAGAGAATGAAGGTAGGGGCTGATAGGACTAGATTTTTTTTGTATCAGGGTTTTCTTTTTAAAAACTTGATTATTAAGTTTATCCATCAACAGCAGTGCAGCAATGTTATATCAGTTGATGTTTAAATGACAAATGCCATGTCATAGTGAAAAAAGTGGAATTCTCTCTGAGAAGAATAATGCATTACCAGAAAAAAATTAAAAAACAAAAACAGAAACTGATAGGTTGGCAAGGAATGTGGTCAGTTTTGTAATCAGGAAAAAGCTGGCTTCTTGCTCAAGGCCTTTGCCCTTTTTGGCAAGGAGAAACACTAGCTGTGCCACAATTCAATGTGGGAGCTCATCTCCTCTTGTCACATAAGTGGCCTAATAGAATTGCAGTGACTTGTGGATTTAAAAAGATGCCCCACATAGGGCAATATATCAGATGGCAATAATTCTCTGAATTACGCTTATCTCAATACTCCCCAAGTGGGATAAATATATATCTGATTAATCTCCATTGAGTAAGTAGTTGTCTTGCAAGGGTACTAGCAAAAGTTTCCCTGTCAATCACAGAGCAACATCTTGATGGGAAAATGTTTAGTGGATCTCAATAGCACAGAATAAAATGGACAGTTGGGCAATTATATTACTATTTTAAGCCCCAGAAGCCTTTATTAGGTAAATCAATTTAAAGATCCAAATGACTGAGGTAATTATAATATTACAGAACAAGTTGTATAGTTGTGTAGAATTATGTTCAATTTGAATTCTCAATAAAGGAGTTTCTCCTTCCCTCTGAGTGCTGGGAAATTATATTACAGACACAATGACATAATATTTAAAGATGTAATTAAATCTAAGATTCTTGGTTGTCTTTATGATAGATCAAAATACTGCAAATGATTGAAGTCAAAAGCACTTTTCTTCTTGTTAATAAAACAGAACAAAAATTTAAGCCCCATTCTGCCTCCAGATATCTCTACTCAATGTCCTAAGATGTGTTTGAGTCTTAATCCTATTAAGTGGCAGTGTCTTACTTAATTCCAGAGCACCACCTCATTCTTGTTCTCAGATTCCAAAATCTCTCCAACTTTTAAAAAATTGCATATTTATTATGCCAGATTATAATAATGATAAAACTGGCAGAAAGATACCATTTTAGAGTGAGAGGAACTCTTTAGACTCAAACACTATGTTAATAAGATGAGAAAATGAGGCCCCCAAATGACAGGTAAATTGTCCAGATTAAACAGTGAGGTAGTGACAGGGCTACAACTAGAATCTAGATTTTTAGGCTTCTTATTTTCAGGCTAGTCAACTATTGGCCTTCACCAACTTCTACTCTTAGAAGTGTCTAAATCACCTCTTTTAATAAACCAGGCACCATGGGACAGAATATCAGGTGAGTTTAAGGAAAAAATATGTTAATTCAAGTGAATATCAATGAATAACTGCATTACTCATTTTTCAATACCTATGAATATTGGGAGTAGAGGTAGGGTGTTTGAGGAGTCTCTCACTGCATTTCTTTTCTCTTACTCCCACATTTGTTCAGTTATAATGTATCTCATTCATGCCACAGAATTCTATTTGAAGATCCTAGTTTTGTTAAAAACAGGTCCTACTCATTGCATTTCATACATTTATTTGTTCAACAAATAATATATTATTGACAATATATTGCAATATATTGGCAGGCACTAAGCTAGATGTTGGCCTGATGAACAAGGTATGTTCTTATCTTGTGCAGTTGAAAAACAATCAATAAAGAAAAATTACAATTTTGGTAAATATAGAGTCTGGCACATAGCAGGCACAATAAATGTTTAAACTTTTGATAGCATATATAAAGCAAGCAATATAAGAAGCACCCCTAAAGTTACTAAAAATACTTACACAATGTGGATTGTTTAATCATATGTAAGTGATAATATTTTGTCCTATCACACTATGGCACTAGGTTACTTAAGAAATAATTTGCTCGCATGAATATTAAAATGGACAAAATAAATTAAGCCTATCTCATTTGAATCTAATTATGCATCGATTTAGTCCTTAGATACTAAAAAATCATATTTTATTTCACAGCTATGCATCTATCCATTTTTCAAATATTCACTGCACACCTGCTGAGTACCGGGTATTATTCTAGGTATAGGAGATAAATACATTAATGAGCCAAGGTTCCTATCCTCAATGAGTTCACATTTAACTATAATAATAAATACTATCCAAATATACCTAAAAAGAGTGATCTTTTAACTTACTTAACTGAAGGTCAATTAGCATGCATTGATATCAGAAACAATATTTTTGCTTCAAGTTGTTACTATCAATGGACAATATATGATTGTCAGAAAACTTGAGAATTTTGACATGCTTGTGACTATCTTTATCTTCAAGGCCTTAATGTTCCTCAATGTCCTACTTTTTACTGTATCAAAATATGAAAGATTATAATAAGATCCATAAGAGAGCATGCTAGTAAATTGCATTGTAATATTAGGTCCTGGAGCTTTAATGGTGTCTAAGTGCTTGGTATATCAATTGGTTATCAGCACTTTGCATCTGAAAGGTGCCTCTATATAGAAGTCTATTGCTTTTCACTCTATGGAAAACTCTTAAATGATAGTTTTTGGTAATTTTACAGAGTGAGGAATGGTATAAGACCACCTTCCTTATGCACTACCCACAAAAACTAACTCAACTTCTTCTATTGAGGGATATAGGCCTTTGGGCAATGCAGAGGTTGAGAAGAAAGTCATTTCCCTTTGGACTTTGGAGACAATGGTATGGATATGGTTGTGGGTATAACATGCAACTTAGCTAAAGAAAAAATGGGGCTAAGTAGGAATGATTATATGAGGAAGATGAAAAGTTTATTTAACTCCATCACCATTTACGATCTTACAAAATAATGGAGAGTATGATACTTAAGAAGGCTACTCTTTCAAAAAATATATTTAATTGATTATTATGGTTGTCTCAAATTTTGCCCCCCCCAGCCCAGTACCTGCCTCCTCTCCAGCAATCCTCCCCTCCTTAGTTCATGTCCATGGGTTGTGCATGTAAGTTCTTTGGCTTCCCCATTTCCTATACTATTCTTAACATCGCACTATCTATTTTGCACTTATCAAGTATGCTTCTTAATCCCTGTACCTTCCCCCCATTTTCCTCCTTTGCCCTCCTTGCTGAAAACCCTCCAAATGATCTCCACATCAATGATTCTGTTCCTATTCTGGTTGTTTGCTTAGTTTTTTTTTTATTCAGTTGTTGATAGTTGTGAATTTGTTGACATTTTAATATTCATAGTTTTGATCTTTTTTTTCTTAAATAAGTCCCTTTGATGTTTCATATAATAAGGACTTGATCCTTTAGCTTTACCTTATCTTGGAAGCACTTTGTCTGCCCTTCCATTCTAAATGATAGCTTTGCTGAATACAGTAATCTAGGTTGTAGGTCCTTCATCACTTTGAATACTTCTTGCCAGTCCCTTCCAGCCTGCAAAGTTCCTTTTGAAAAATCAGCTGATAGCCTTATGAGAACTCCTTTGTAGGTAACTCTGTGTTTTTCTCTTGCTGCTTTTAAGATTCTCTCCTTATCTTTAACCTTTGGCATTTTAATTATGATGTGTCTTGGTGTGGTCCTCTTTGTGTCCATCTTATTTGGGACTCTCTGTGCTTCCTGGACTTGTATGTTTATTTCCTTCACCAAATTAGGGATTTTTTTTTTCATTATTTTTTCAAATAAGTTTTCAGTTTTTTGCTCTTCCTCTTCTTCTAGTACCTCTATGATTTGGATGTTGGTATGTTTGGAGATGTCTCAGGGGCTTCTTATACTATCCTTGTTTTTTTGAATTCTTGTTTCTTCTTGCTGTTCTGGCTGAATGCTTATTTCTTCCTTATGTTCCAAATTGTTGATTTGAATCCTGCCTTCCTCCCCTTCACTGTTGGTTCCCTGTACATTTTTCTTTATTTCACTTAATGTAACTTTCATTTCTTCCTTTATGTTGTTGCTGTACTCAATGAATTCAATGAATTCTGATATCAAGATGCTCTACATCCAAGATGCAGAGTTTTGAACTCTGCATCTCATAGCTTGATCTTTGTTTTGTTTAGTTCTTTTCCTGGGTTTTTATTCTGTTCTTTCATTTGGGCCATATTTCTTTGTCTCCTCAATTTGGCAGCCTCCCTGTGTTTGTTTCTGTGTATCAGGCAGAGTTACTTTGACTTCCTATCTCTGTAGCATGGTCTATTGTAGAAACGGTACCTGTAAATCGTGTGGTGTGGAGCCTTAGGTAATCACCAGGGCGGGGCAACCCACTTCACCACTTTGTGGCTCTGTGTAGGGGGAGGGTTCAGAGAGGGAACAGTGCCACTGCCTAGCTTCTGGAGGTTTGCCCAGCAATTGCCCCATTTCTAGTCACTTCACCCATTCCCTGTATGCAATTGGTGCCGTTCCAGCTGTTGCCCTGATGCTGAATCCCAGAGTGGGTTTGCGAACCTTCTAAGACTCTGCAGACCCTTTAAATAGAGTCTCCTGGTAATCCAGTAGTTTCTTCCACTGCCCCAACCCCTACTAGTTTTTACAGCTAGAATTTATGGGGATTTATCTTCTGGTGCTGGTACCCTGGGCTGTATTGTCTGGCCTGGGGCTGGGATCTCTCACTCCCAAGGTGTCCCTCCTCTAATTTTTACCCACCACATGTGAATGTGGAACCACCTGTACTGCTACTGCCTCTCTGTACCACGCAGTATCTCCTTACCTCTCTGCCCAGCTTGGCATCTCTGCCACTCCCACCCATCTAGATGAATGTGGCTTCTTTAAATCCTTGGTTGTCAGACTTCAATACAGTTCGATTTTCTGACAGTTCTGCGTGTTATTTGTTTTGAGGTTTAATTGTAACTGTCTCTGTAGTTGCACGAGGAGGTGAAGTGTGTCTACCTACACCTCCATCTTGACGGGACGTCCCCATATTGAAAAGGCTACTCTTTGATATTTAACCTTCCATATTACTTTATGGAACCTGTCTTTAGCCAGAAGAATCTGAATATTATTCAGCCAAATAACTACCAAAATTTTAGTACATTTAGGAAAAGGCAACTAGACCAGCAATTTCCAATCTTTTTCATCTCATGGGACACAAAATAATTACTGGAATTCTGCAGCACACCCCCAAAATTATTTTTTGTTGTTCTGACATAAAAAATAGGTATAATTTTGATTCATTCACTCTGTACAGCTATTGTTGTTAGTTGTTGACATTTTTATATTTGACAACCTAAGGGAAAAGAGGTCAGTGCCCTGACTAAACAGTCAGGTATTGCGTATTTTAAAAATTCTTGTTGTGCACCAGTGTGCCTCTTGTAGCACACCAGTTGAAAATCACTGAACTAGATTAATAACAGCTGCCAATAATTCATAACAAAAAGAGAAGGTCTAAAAGTCTATAGTAAATAAAATCATAGTATTATATCTGTATAGTTTTTATTTTTTAAATTTTAATTGTTCAATATCCCTGTATAAAGTTTTAAAAGTGTTTAGAGTGATTTTCATCAAAGTCTCAAAAAACAATATTAAACATTTTTTGTGTGTGTTGCATTACTCTTGAAATCTTGCTTTCTCTGGCTATAGATTAAATTTGAACTTCATTCTCTAGATTAAATTTAGACTTTTAAAATTGCTTTCTCTTTCGTTTATGTTAAATGAGCTATGTTTGTATCAGTATAGGATAGTGTGTATAGTATTTTCTTTTGCTATAACCTCATTTTAAAAATTACATTTCATGTTATAAGTGCTAAGAACACTTAAGCTAGCTCCTAAAAGGTGAGGAGCTCCTTGAGAGAACAAAATCTAATACCTCTTTGTATCCCCAGAGACTAGAACAGTGTCCCTAGTTGGCATAAAACATGTTTACTGTTTTTGTTGGTGATGAGAATGATGAAAGAACAGTTGCTTGCCACATGTCTCACATGTATCATTCAAGGAGGAGTTTAGAAACCTAATGAACTGACAGCAGCATCGATTTTCTTCTTGTTCCAACAAGACATAAATTTCCTGATGGTACTCTATAGAAAGCCAGGTAATTGCTAACAACCAGAATAATTGTCTAAAACTCACTTCTCCCCCCACCCAGAACTGTTGCTATTTCCTAGAGTAATTAAAGTTGGCTCAGAACCTCATCTTTTAGTGGTGGCTGCATCAATTCAGGCTATCCTCATAGTCACAGGAGACACAACATGGAAGAAATGATGTTCCAATGGGACTTATGCCTTTTAGAAGAAATAATAATCCTGTATACTAATGTAAATTCCATCATGACCATCACAACAAGCCCGGTATTCCCATAGGAAGAGACAAAGGCAAGCCTCCTTTGAATACATGTCATTTTCTTTTTAAAGGCAAAATCCAACCTTCTTTATTCAAAAACTGTCATTTGGTTCAGACTTTCAAAAAATAACATGTTGTCTATACAAGATAAATATTTTAAACTAATATACCATTTTGATTTAGAGAAAAATAACTCAATGAAATGATGTTAACTTGTAGCCAATAGCTCAAATAGATGTATAATTGATATTTAAAAAAGTCTTCTAAAGATATAGATTTTTAAAAGGTCTTCCAGATGCTGAAGTAGTGTAATATATGGAAAAGCACACTGACAATGGAGCCAGAAAGTCTAGGTTTTAGGTTCCTATCTGGGTTCAGCCACAGACTTGTTGTGTTAACTCTTTGGATTCACATTTCTCATCTTCAGGATGAGAAGAAGGCTTTCTGCAAAACGAATAATCCTTGAGGTCCTTTTGGGTTCTGATGTTGAGATAATTAACAGTATGCCCATAATTAGTTCATTTAGAGTATAATGGAAATTCTGCATATTATATTCTTATTCATTTTCTAATTTTGGGTTACTATTTCCTTTTCATACTCCACTGCTAATTGGGTGACAGAATGAAAGGCACTTTTATATGAAAAGAAAAGCAGCCCAACTGTAAATCAAACGTCTCAAAGAGAAAAACCAACTTAAAACAATCTTCCCCCTCCCCTTTAAAAGGTAACTGGTTTCTAATACCTGAAAAAGAGCCTAACCTGTCTAACCACTTTCTAGGGAACAACCAAACACTTTTCCAATGATCATACTTTTGAACCAAAGACATCCCACCTAAACTATGTTAACTTGTCTTTACATGCAACATCTGAAATTCACCAGTAATTTGGTTTCTAGCTTAATAAAATACCATGAGGTATATTATCAATTGACCCATGTTTATGTTGTGGGAAATCCCAAACCTCTAAAACATGTATCTTCTTCACTGTTCAGATATTATCAGTTAATATTTCAAGATCAGTTATATGGCGATTCCTTAGGTAACACATCCTATCACTGGTGAACCACACTAGGAATCCACAAAGATCCTGAAGCAAGCTTAGAGCCACAAAGTTACATGCAGGTTTACTTCATGTAAAATGAACAATTTACTGGCTTTGTGAATGAGATCACAGACTCACAAAACTTAATACCAGGAGATTAACACATTCAAAATCTTCATTTTTCATATAAGGAAAAAAGGTTCCAGAGAAATTAAATGGTTTGTTCAAGGTATTACCACGATAATTAACAGCAGACTTTGAGCTAGAAATCAGGATTATTAACTTCCAGTCCAAAGCTCCAAACTGCGCTTTATCTCATTAAAATGATGCAATAAAATGTTTAAATACATTGTTCTGATCAGTTCTTCTTAATGTCAACAATCATGTTAGAAGTCTCAGCATGAAAGTATTTGTACTATATGATTCACTTAATGTGGATGAATCACCCATGAAAATGCCAGAGTTCATTGCAGAGTTTAGAGACAGTGCTTTCTACAAAGAGAGTGCTAAATTACAACTCAGTATTTGAAATTTGGTAATATCCAAACAACCAATTTAGGAACTCATTTTGCTAACAACTGTCCTTTTGCCTCATTCATAGATTCTTCATGAGTCATCCTAATATCCTGGAGTTCTTTTCTATTGACATGGTTCCTTGCTCTCATGAAAATAATAAAATTGCTATGTGAAAATTTACACTGAGGTAATAATACACTAATTTTTGGAAAGTACTTTAGAGCTGTACAGTGTTTTATCTCATTTGAAATTTACAATGACACTGAGAAGTGATTCAAAGCAAAGCAAAAATAAACAAACAAATAAATAAAAGCATATATTGAATAGGGCTTCAATGTGGAATCTGATAATGCTTTTTGGCCATGAAGTTATACTTTATTTCCTATGAAATCTCTAATTGCTATTATGAGTAAGATGGGTCTACTTCTGCTAACAACTATGAACTTTTAAAATTCAGACATGCTTTGAAGATTTCATGGCTCTACTTGTATACTATTTCTTCATGAAGCATTTAGGTTCATGAAACATACTTAACAGCAATAGAGGTATTAGTTGATGACATTTTTATTATTATATTGATTAAGTTGTCATATGTGAGATATAAATTTTTGTTGATAAGAATTCATAATATTGTAATAGAGACCCTACTCCATTTCAGGCACTGATTTACTTAAATCATCTTAAATTCTCACAACTACTCTTTCAGATGACAAAACAGAGGTTCTGAAGGATAAAGTGATATGCCCAAACTAAAAATGCTTGTAAGTGACAGAGTTGAAATTCAAACGCAGTTATGTTTGACTCTTTATACCATATTTACTAAAGACAAACAGACAAAGCTTTACAGCGAAACCATTACCAGATGATTTTTGAAAGACAGTGGTTTTTTCTAGTGTTTGTACCTCCTATCCTCAAAGAAAACATTTTTATTTTCTTTAATGGACAGAATACACTGCTACTTTTCTATATGAAAAGATTTTTTTTAATTTAAATAATCTTTTGTTATTACAGAACCAATCCATGTTCATTTTTGAAAATTAAAAAAATATAGACTAGTAAAAATAAAATCATTATATTTCTACACTCATAGTTATTAACATTGAACTCAGTTTTTATCCAACTAGATCTTTTTCTGGGCATATGCATGGTCATAAGTATATACATAATATATACATACATGTATATTCATAAAGTATTTGGATTGTTTAATAAAAAGGAAATAATGGCACTTACTGGTGGGTAACCTGATTTTTTTTAAAGTCAGTAATTTCCATTTTCACATTTTTGTAAACTTGCATTTTAAACAATACCTAGTCCATATTCAAATTTCCCTGGTTGACCCAAAATGTTCTTTGTAGCTGGTTTGTTCCAAACCTGACTCTAATCCAGGATGATGACATGCATTTGGTTATACATGGTCTGGCATAAGTAAGGCCTGCTAGAGTGTGGTTGGTAGGGTAATAATATGGGTGTAATAATTTATAGTTTTAATTTGAACATTTCACCTAAAATGTCATATGGTGTACTTGAGCATGATATCATTATGTTGTAGAAATACATGCTTATGATTTTGTAATTTTTAAAAAAGGGGCATTATTTGTGCCGGACCCCTGTATATCTCTTAAGCCTTTTAAAATCTAGTACAGCCATCATCCCACACCCCTGGCCTCCCTTAATTTTAAGGCCACTGAATAATTAAAGAGATTAGGCCAGTTATCATGTAGAATGTCTTACCCTCTGGATTTGCCTTGTTGGTTCTTGTGGCATCATTTAGCTTGCTCTTCTATCCCTGTTTCCTATAAACTGCATATTATATCTAAGGATTTATTAATTGAAGTTAAACATATTTTTCCAGGAACTATTGTTTTATTTTTATTTTTTACTTTTTAATTGAATTTATTGGGGTGACACTGATTAATAAAATTATATGTTTCAGGTGATACATCATCTGCAAATTGTACTGTGTGTTCACGATCCCAAGTCAAGTCTTCTTCCACCACCATTTATCCTCCTTACCCTCTTCCACCTCCCTCCAGCTCTCTTTCACTCTGGTAATCACCATGCCATTTTCTGTGCCTATGAGTTTGTTTGTTTTTTGCTTAATCCCTTCACCTTTTTCACTCAACCTGCAACCACCTTCCCTTCTGACAGCTGTCAGTCTGTTCTCTATCTATAAGCCTGTCTCTATGTTGTTTGTTAAATGATTTTGACTTGAACACAACATAGGTGATGTTCTATATTGCATATTCCATAATATGAGAGACACAGTATGTGACTGACAATTAGTGATGCTAAGATCAATTACTAATTTAGAATGATGATAGTCAGATCTCTCCACTGCAGGGTTATATTTTTCTTCTTGCAACTAGAAAGTAATCTGTGTGTTTTTACTTTGGCATTATAAAGATGTTTAATTTCACTAATCATTCACCTAACGGTTTTCTAAAAAAATTTTATTATTTCTGCCTTGGCCGGTGTAGGTCAGTGGATTGAGTGCAGGCCTGTGAACCAAAGGATCATGGTTCAATTCCCAGCCAGGGCACATGCCCGGGTTGCAGGTCAGTTCCCAGCAGGGGATGCATGAGAGGCAACCATACATTGAATTCTCTCCCTCTCTCCTTCCCTTCCCCTGTAAAGATAAATAAAGTCTTAAAATTTTTATTATTTCTTTTTAAAATATATTTTATTGATTATGCCATTACAGTTGTCCCATTTCTCCCTTCATTCCCCCCCATTCCCTCCTTTTAGTGCATGTCCATGTGTCATACGTTCTTTAGCTTCTACATTTCCCACACTACTCTTGCCCTCCCCCCATATATTATCACCCCAGCGTCTATGCTACTTATTCTCTGAACCTTCTCCTCACCTCTCCTCCTCCCACTCCCCTACTGCTAACCTTCAATGTGATCGCCACTTCTGTGGCTCTGCTCCTGATCTAGCTGTCTGCTTAGTTTGCTTTTGTTTTAGGTGTGGTTGTTAATAACTGTGAGTTTGCTGTCCTTTCACTGTTCATATTTTTATCTTCTTTTTCTTAGATAAGTCCCTTTAACATTTCATATAATAAGGGCTTGATGATGATGAACTCCTTGAACCTGACCTTATCTGAGAAGCGCTTTATCTGCCCTTCCATTCTAAATGAAAGCTTTGCTGGATAGAGCAGTCTTGGATGTA
>PVKM010003891.1:0-25000 GCA_004027735.1 Carollia perspicillata
TCTCTTTTTATTTTAATGCTGTTTTCTTTAGCTGTGCAGAAGCTTTTTATTTTGATGAGATCCCATTTGTTTATTCTTTCCTTTATGTCCCTTGCTCTAGGGGACATATCAGTAAAAATGTTGCTGCATGAAATATCTGAGATTTTCCTGCCCATGTTCTCTGAACCAGCTGAACAGTCAAAAATTAACTTAAGCAATTAATATTTTCTCTACAAAAGTTGTTAAGTAATTATTTTACTTGTTGCTTATTTGCACTGATATAATGCGGGACAGTATAGTACATTTTTAAATAGTACTTATGCCTTTATTTTTCATGTGGTTCTTTGAATGATAAATGAAAATTAATATAGGTTGATATATATTAATAAATGTTTATGTATACATATATATGAAATTTTAAATCACTCATAATCCTACTACTCAGTTATGCATGGTTAATATCTTGCTGTATATTTCCTTCAAGTATATTTCTATGGATACCTATTTTAGTCACAGAATTAGATTTACGATATGTATACTGGATTTTAATGTTTTTACCTATGTTTTTACAATGAATCTGATACATTTTCTCATGTGATTAAACATTCTCTAACAGTATAACCTCTCATGGTTCCCAAGCATTCACCCTCTGCATGCACTATTCCACCTCTGCTCTACAGAACACTGAGGTGCTTTCCTTTTTGTTGTTCTTTGTTGTAAGTTATACTGCAAAGACTATGCCTCGTATATAGGCATCTTTAATTGTTTCCTAAAGAAAAATTTCCAGAGGTATTATTATCTTATCAAAAGTTTAAAATCACTTTAGAGTTTTTGGTATGTATCTCCAAGTATATCGTCAGAAATATAGAATCAATTTGCCCTCCCAAAAGCAGTGTGCGAGGGTACCCGTCCTCTACATTTTCACCAATACTGGATATTTCCATTTAAACCACTTTAAAAGTATTTCCCAATTGAGTAGGCAGAAAAACTGTATCTTGTTTTTATTTGCTTATCACTGAATACTGATGAGGTTAGACATTTTTCATACATTTATTATCCACCTGTATTTCTTCTTTTGTCATTTATTCATGTCCTTTGCCCATTTTTCAATTGCTGGGCTTATCTTTTTCTTATTGATTGGTAGGTGTTCCTTATAGATTAAGGATATTAACTCTTTGTCTGTCAGAGGTGCTGACACAGCCTTAAACACTAGTTTAAACACATCATGCTTTCCATTCTATAAAGTTCAACTCAGACTTCCCAAATCTAAATAAGCTAGCCACACTCTGTGCCCTGGCTCCAAGTAGGAAAAGTGTTCTTCTTTAGCTGTCTGAACCTATACATACAATTATGGAGCATTTAATTACTTTCATCTTAATTTGCTATTTGTTTCATTTGTGCTACATTTGTGCCCATTCTACCCCTCCCAAACTGTTTGAAACGTTTATTGAAGATAATAAACCATCTACAGCATCTCTGTCTCCTCACTAGCTCCATTATTTACCAAAGGGACAAGTATATCTTTGTCCTCACATACTCCCCATTGTAGCCTAGACCCAGAGACCATACTTGGAAACACTCCTCTAGGAACTTGGCTCTGATTTTTACTTAATCTACAATTTTAGAGCAGAATCTTTTAAGAATAACATCAAAGCCATAAAAATGTAAGCATGGTAAATGTAAATAAAATCTTACACTTATTTCTTTCTTAGCATAAATAGGACCACCTGTAACTGCTCAGAAACATACCATAGAGATGTTTCTCTCTTACAGGGAAGAAGGAAACAGAAAGATATGAGTGGCAATACATCCTGGAGATTGTAACTTTTCATAAACTCTCTCCAACCCTCTTATTAAGGACACAAGTGGGAGAAACGGAAGATGATTCCATTTCATTCTGGACCAAGCACTCTGGATTATGGTTACCTCATAAAGCACAGGTCATCTAGTTAAATTTGAATTTCAGATTAAAAAAGAATAAATTTTAGTAAAAATATGTCCTATACTTATGAAATTCAATTTTAAGTGGGGATACTATATTTTTATTTGTTAACTCTGGCAACCCTATTCTGGATAAAAGCCCACTGGACACTAGGAATATGAACAAAAGATACATTAACTTGCCCTCTGGTGCAGATTTAAGAAGGAAATTTGACAGAAGGGTGAGTCCAGACAAAGGCCCTTTGGAATTTATGTGCTTTTTGTTGTGGTTCTTAATAATTTTTTATCGTTGTTCAATTTCTTCCCCCATGGAATTTATGTGTCGTCCCCATTTTTCCCTCATGGAATTTATGTGTTGTATCTATTGACAGCACTGGATTTTAAACAATGTCCCATATTAAAGGAGGAAACTGAAAGGAGGAGCAGAAGAGGAAGGAGAAGGAAAAGAAACAAAAGCGGCATCCTAAAGATCCAAGAGAAGACCATGAAAGTGATTTCATGCAGGACCTAGAATACAATCCCAGAACATCATTCAGCACTCATAATTGAATACAGGAGGATTGGACTTCTATAGAACAGGAACAGAAATCCATGAGGTACAACTAAATCAGGAAGAAATCAAAAGGGAGATAGCTAAGGTGAAGAATCATTGAAATGCGACCAAAAATTAATTAACAGCATTAAAGTCTCCTTTGATATAATAAAAGTATAACTACTTTTAAATATGAATTTTTTCCTATAGAAGAAAAACTTAAGAAGCTCTCTTATAGAGGAAACGGAAAAAAGAAAGAAGAAAATGACTATTGCTTTGAAGCCAGAGATGGGATAAATGACATTAGAATAATAGCTGCTTTGCAAATTATAGGGCCAGATCATATAAAAATAGGATTGAAGTTTCTGGTTTAGGATAAGGTGAAGTAAACACACTCTTGCTTGCTCTCCCACTGAGTGCAGCTTTAAAACTCAGGCAGAATACATAGTATAGCTATTGGATAGCTAAACATGGTTAGATAAACCAACATCCAACTTCCAGAGTGGCCTATTGGTGGCACACATTGGGCCAGATCCAAACACTACTTCTAAGGCTCTGAAAATTAAACAGATACCGAAACAGCCCACATAAGATGCACTGAAACTAGCAGCCTGAACGTAGCCAGGTCTATTTCCTGCTAAAGTAAAAATATCAACACTCTCCACTGGTTAAACAAGACTGAGTCTCATAATATTCCAAATATTCAGGATACAATTTAAATTTTTTCAGCATACACTAAACAAGGAAAATAGCAGTTCACATGAAAAAAGACACTAAAAAACACCAACATCAAAATGACACAGATACTAGAATTATCTGGCAAAGCTACAAAGCAGCTATTTTTAATGCTTCAAAAATAATCATACACACTCAGAACAAATGGAAAATAGGAAGTCTCAGAAAGAAAACATATGACATCAGGATGAACTAACTGGAAATTTTACAATGTAAAAATAATATAATTGAAATTTAAAACTCAATGGATAGATAGGCTCAATAGCAAAACAGAGATAACATAAAATGATTATTAAACTTGAAGGTAGTTTAATAGAAATTACCCAGTCAGAAAACCAAAGAAATAATATTAAAAAATGAAAAGAACTTTAGGACCTGTGGAAAAATAACAAAATGTCTAATATTCATGTCATCTGAGTTTCAGAAGGAGAAAAGAGTACAGTACTAATGAAGGAATCACAGGAGACAAAAATAAATGGAGAGACATAATATATTTGTGGATTAGAAGATTCATATAGTAAAAATATCAAACTTTCCCCAAATCGATCTATACATTTGACACAGTATCAATCAAAATTCCAGTAGTGGTCTTTGTAGAGATATATTTCAAAGCTGATACCAAAATATATATAGAAAGGCAAAGGAATCAGCAGAGCTAAAACAATTTTTAAATGAATAACAAATTTGGAGAACTCATACCAGTCAATTTTAAAATTTGCTACAAAGGTACAAAAGTCAAGACAATGTAATTTGGCAAAGGGTTAAATAGACACATAGATAGGTGGAACAGAATAAAGAATCCAGAAATATATCCAAACAAATATGGCCAATTAATCTGTCTGGTCTCATCAAATAAACTTAAAAATCCCAAAGGACCAAACTGTTTCTACGTAACTTAACTGAATCCCAGAACCAAATTCAATAATACATCCAATAACCAACAAGGAAAAATATATGATATCTGTTATCAGATCAAAATTACCATGCATGCGAAAAGGCAGAAAAAAAACAAACCAAATGAGAAATGTCATCTACACCGACACAGATTGGTCACAGAAATATTAAAATCAGCAATCAAGTACATTAAAACAGGTATCGTAATTGTATTCCATATGTTCAAAAACATAATTAGAGACACAGAACAAAATGTTAAAGGCCCAGATTAGACTTCTTAAGATAAAAACTACAAGGTCTGAGATCACACACACCTTATACACACACACACACACAGGAAGGGATTAACAGCAGATTAGACATTTCAGAAGAAAAGATTAGTACACTTAAACACATAACAATAGAAACTATTCCACATGAGATGCAGATGGAAAATAATGATAATGGTAGTAATAATAATACAACAGGGCATTAGTGTATTGAAACACAAATTCAAGAGCCCGTTTAAACATGTCATTGGACTCCCTCCCAAAAAGTGTGAGTAGGAGGAAAATAAATGTTTATTATGTAAGAGCTGAAAAAAACTGAGATTTGATGAAAACTTTAAACCCACAGATTCAAATACTCAGTATATGCAAGCACGAGAAACATGAAGAAAAACTACACTGTCACCTCAAAATCAAATGATTGAAAATCAGTAATAAAGAGAGGCAATAAAAACAGCCGGAGGAAAAAAGACATATACAGAAGAAGAGAGATGAGAATAACAATTTTTAAATCAAAAACAATACAAGCAAGAAGAGAGTAGATCAGTCTTTAAAGTACTCAAGAAAACAATGAACCCAGAATTCTATACCCAACAATAATGTATTTTTTTAAAAAGTGGATTTGAAAGGGGAAAAGAAGATGATATTGATTTTTTGAGGAAAAAAAAGCCTAAAGAATTGATTACTGACAGACCCGCATTACAAAAAAAATGTTAAAATCAATCCTTCACACACACAAAAAATACCAGATGTAAATATGAATCTACATAAAGAAATAAAGAGCATATGTTTATTTAAATACTTGTATATAAATATTCATGGTAATTTTATTGCTAATAGTTAAAAACTAGAAACTACCCAATATCCATTGTCAATGAATGGATCAACACATTCTTGTATATCTACACAACTAAATACTACTTAGCAATAAAATAAAATAAACTAGTAATACATACAACAACTTGGATGTATCTCAACACCAATCCAAACACCAATGCTGAAACACCAGTCCAAAAGAACCTATGCACCCCTATGTTCATAGCAGCACAATTTACAATAGCCAAGTGTTGGAAGCAACCTAGGTGCCCATCAATAAATGAATGGATCAAAAAACTATGGTACATTTACACAATGGAATTCTATGCAGCAGAAAGAAAGGAGCTCCTACCCTTTGCAACAGCATGGATGGAACTGGAAAGCATTATGCTGAGCAAAGTAAGCCAGGCAGTGAAAAACAAATACCATATGACCTCACCTTTAACAGGAACCTAAGCAACAAAAGAAACAAGCAAGCAAAATATAACCAAAGACATTGAAATAGAAAGCAGGCCGACAGTAACAGAGGGGAGAGGGGAGGGAATTTCAGGGGAAAAGGGGAAGGGATCACAGGAACAAGTATAAAGGACACATGGACAAAAACTAAGGGCGGTAGAAATGGGAGGGAGGTGGGGAGGGCTGCAGGGGTTGGCTGGGATGGGAGTAAAAGACAGAAAACTGTACTTGAGCAACAATTACATTAAAATTAAAATTTTTTAAAAATGTAGGACTTTGGCACAACAAACAATTCCCACCCGTCCTCTGGGAGGCACCTGTGAGAGTCACTGGGTGACTCTTTGGGAAACATCTTTTTTTAATTTTTTTTTATTTTGCAAGGTTATTTTCTTTCTGGATCATTTTATTTTGCATGTCAGAGAAGGAATATTAACTTATTCTTTCTTTTTACATTTCTTCTCTTAAATATCACTATCTTCCCCCAGGATTATGGATGCCAGAAGCCAGATCAATTCTTCGGTGTTTATGGTGCTCCTGTGAAGCTAGCTCCTCCAGTCTTCAGTCCTTTGGTTGCAGGAGATCATGTAGCTTCCCTCATCAAGCCTCCTTTTCCTCACCGTAAATCTCGGGTTTAGATTAGGAAGTAGAAACAGCGGTGTGGTTTCAATTTCCTCCCACGGCTTGTCCTCTCCTCAGCTCTACTCCAGAGGTCTGTGCAAGAAACTTGCCCAATCACAGCCCATCCTCCAGTTATTCAGTAACTCTCTGCTCCTTGTTGCTGTGGGCTGAATTGTGTCCTCTCAAAATACTACTAAGTATAAGAAGCAAGACAATAAAAGAGTAAATACTATACTATTACATTTATATAAAATTCTAGATAACACAGCTGATCTATAGGGACAGAGGGAAGATGAGGTGGGTGAGAAGGAAGAATTACAAAGAGGCAGAAAAAAACTTAAAAGGTGATAGACATGTTCATTATTTTGATTACGGTAGTGGTTTCACGGTTGTGTACCTATTCTAACTTATCAAATTGTAACTTTAAAATACGTGTAGTTTATTGTATGTAAGTTAAACCCCAATGTAACTATTTTTAAAAAGAAAGAGGTCTGATATTTCTCACTGAGTTGCAGTTTCTTAGATTTTCCCAATTAGCAAAACATTGACATTGAAATAATCAAAATTGGCATTAAAGATGTAAACATATCATCTTGACAAGTGACTATTCTAAGCAGTACTGCTTTTTTGGAAGGTAGAGAAAAAAACTTTTTATTCAGTAATTTTAGGCATACAATTCTAATTCCATAGAATATAGAATTAGAATATAGTACTCATTTTTTTAACCAAGTTGTTAGCTGAAATAGATCACCAGATAAATTTTGCATGATTAGAAAACATAACAAAAGTTTATATCTATACTCTAGGACAAATTCATGATCAAGGTATTACACCCATTCTACCTATAAGAAAGTAGAGGCTCAGAGAGGTACTGGCAAGTTAGTCCAGGATCGCATAGGTAGTAAATGGCAGTCCGAACCCTCATACAGGCACCTGAACTCCAGAACTGTTGTTTACTATGCAACAAATATCTGACTCTGCCTTTTGGTTAGAAACCTTCCTCCATGACCTAGGGTGGCAAAGCCATCACCAATGGCTAAGTGTTTCGGTATATTCACTGAAGTTTTATATTCCTGGAATTTGTAGGGGAACGATTAATCCACTACTTCTTATATCTCTCCCCCCTTATCTGGAGAGTGGCCAATTTTCCTAGAATTAATCATTTATTTTTTCTCTCCCTCATTTCCTAACTCCAATCTATCAGCAAGTCCTGTTGATGCCACTTCCACAATATCCCCCAAGTCCATTCACTTCTCTCGTGCCCACCATACCACCCCAGTTCAAGCACCACCATCTCTTGCCTGGTGACTGCCCTTCGTCTGTGATATGAGTTGCACATTTTCCCCTAACTTGTCATTTGTCTTTAAACTTGTCTATGTTTTGATGTTTCTTTCTTTCTTTACATATATGAGTATTTTTTATATATTAAAATTTGTAAGTTGCTTCACTTATGGCCTCTCGACTTCAAGTAATTTACAAAGGCCTTCCCTAACTGTTGATTTTGAAGAAACATACTGGTAATCCTGAGCAGGATCTGGAAAAGGCACTGCACCCCCAAAACATGCTGCAAGTTATCCCCAAACACAGCACAGCTTATAGTTTAAGACCTGCTCCAAAGGAACACACCCTTTCCAATCTCTCAACCTTCAAGCTAGACTTTAGGAAGCAATACCTAAAATCCAGTGGATCCTGTAAAAGTACTACTCCTTGTGTACAGGTGTCAAACCTTGGGCTGCCACAATAAATCTTTGATTTTTACAAGCATTGGCATTTGAGTGAAAATGTCTTTGAGTGTATAGGTGTTTGTATATAATGAGAAAAACAAAACATTACTATTATATATACCAATTAAAATTTTTTCTAATCAAGGGTGGGAAGTTGGGATGGCTGGGGTGGGTCAGGGGAATGGAGGGGAGAAATGAAGACAACTGTACTTGAAAAACAGTAAAAAATTATTTAAAAATTTTCTTCTAAAATTACAAATAAAATAGTTAATAGCTAGTTCCATAAAGAAAAGGCAATATTATATATTGATTCCAACAAACTATAAAAATGGTGAGATAATTGGGAAAATGTAAATACAAACTAAATAATTGATAATATTAAGGAACTTCTATTAATTTAATTTTAGGTGATAGTGTTAATAGAGTTATATTTTCTTTTTAAACAGCTCTTAACTGTTGGAGTCATATGCTGAAATATTTATGGATAAAGTGATATAATGTTTAAGATTTGCTTTAAAATATACAGAGATATTTTATATGGTAGAGACATATATATGAAACAATATTAGCCATGAGTTAATATTTAGTGAAGTTGGGTGATGGGTTCATAGGGATTTATTACATAATTGTCTCTACTTTTGGATGTATTTGAAACTTTCCATAATATATTTTAGAGACAATATGTTAATTACATAGATTAACTACTTTTGTAATAAGATTTTGTAATAAGAAACTAATTGTCTCAACACCTATTCCCAACCCCTTCTTTCTTAATTCTACATATAGGCTGGAATATGGGAGTGTTAATTTTCCCAGTATTCTTTGCAGCTAGCAGTGGCCATATAACACAACTTTGGACAATGAGATGAAGCTAAAGTCTGCTGAAATTTCTCAGAAAATGTTTGCTTTTTTACACAGAAGTAGACACTGTGGCTGGCTTTCACCTCTCCTTTTCCATCTTTGAATGGGACCTAGGTTCTGACTCAGTGAAGACATATTGCAACCATGAAAAAGCTAAATTGAAACACAAACACCAGACCTGCTTTCAATAAAACACTGAACCTAAATCTTTAGCCATTTGTCTCCGGACATCTGAGACATCTATTTCTAACAAATGTAAATATATTTTTAATCCCATTTGCTGAAATCACTGTAAGTCAGCTTTTCTGTTACTTGCAACCAAATACGTTCCTCATTGATCCAATCTGTTATAGAAAATTTCTTATATAATAAAATTTCTGGTCTCCACTATGAAGCAATGCTGATATACAACAAGGTCTGTCCAGCAAAAGCCCAGCCATTGTTAATATAATGAGAATGGTTTACTGACATTGATGTAACCCAGCAGCCAAGGAGAGTGTACTGGGATGCACATGTGTGAACAATGGAGACTTTACAGTACTAGTCAGTGGGCGGTGGTAGACATGGTGTGTTGCATATTGGGCATCCCATTTTATCATAGCAGACACATGGCTTCCTCTGCTCTGTGCACTCCCAGTGAGCATTTCTATCCATCATAGCAGTGAACACAATTGACTGTAATCATAAATTTACTTCCTATAAAGTCCCTCTCTAGACTGTGAGCTTCTTGAGTGAAGACCTACAGGGATTTTTTTTTTTTTTATCTTTAGTATATACCTCACAGCACTGCACAAAGTAGACCCTCAGTAAACATTTTTTTTAGTAGCTAAGAATGACCGCCTGCATGTAGGGTATGGAGGAAAAGCAATGGCACATTCAGTTAAGTCCTTTCAACCACAAACCTTGTGAATGGTTTCTTTTTTGTACTAGCACTTGAGTGTGTACCACCTCTCTCTGTGCATATAAGTATATATGTCTGTCCATAGACAAGTGGATCAGCCCTTGCTGGGGACATTATATTTCAGAATACTTGGTAGCCCTTTAGTAAATGACAACTTCTGTTGTCCTAAGCTTCCAGGAAGAGTTAATGTACCTCTAGGAAATAATCAGTATAACTTTCCACCCGGTAAAATCAAATCCCGTATAGCCTATTTAATTTCCTAGGAGTTTTTATACACATATATACATTCGACATACATAGTCCCTCACACATATACCAGCACTATATATATTTTTTACAACATAGGGTTTTCTAGGATTGAGTAGTCTTAAACAACAGTATTTTATTATTTTAAGCACACCCACTGTGGAAACATTCTCAGGACTCACTGCTTCTGCTATTGGAACATTTGTTTTTTATTCTGAATATTTCAGCACATCTATTTACCTGGCACTATATTTAGTACCACAGTGCCAAGATGGCATATATAAAGATTCAATTGCAATTCCCATCTGATGTCCCTTCCCTCTCCTTTTTACCCCCTTTTTTATGTCCACACTCTGAATTCAGCACAAAGTTGGTGTGTTTAATTTAAAAAGAAGTAAAACGCTCCAGGAGACGCCTCAGACCACTGCAAATCACCTTCTTTATAGAGGCAGTAAAATTGTGTATCGGATTAGAAGTGATGCTGATCTGAAATTTATGATAACTTTTAATGGCATTATAATTTTTTTCCCTGTGCGCTCCATAACTGCATCGTTTCAATGCACAGTGCAGTGAGATGAAATTTGTAAGGAAAGAACATTACCCAGGCTAGCCCAGGAAAGAAAAAAAGCCAGTAGAATAATGCAACAGCCACACACTAGTGGGTGGAAGCTATTCTTTTTGTGCCCTATATAGAGACACAAACTCCAAAACACCCTTTTCAATTAAAGACAACCCAGGGTACAGAATGTGTTGATAAAACCAGGGAATGTGGTAGAAGCAACCCCTTAAGGAATCTGGTGTAGGTGTTTTCCACATAGCACCCCATCATTTCTGGAACTCTTCACATCTCTCCGCTGAGAGGAGCATGTTTGAATGTCATGAAATAGGTTTCTGGAACAAACAGCTCTTCCCTAAACTACATTGGTTGTCTCATTTTCCCTGGGAGAGCTCAATACCCCACTGGTACTAAGAGGGCATAAGAAGCATTCTTAGTATCACAGGCTGAAAAAACTTGTGAAGTCCTGAGAAGTTTGCAACTAAGAAAATGATGGTGAAAGAGAGAACAAAAAAACTCAATGGAGGGAATTTCAGGGGAAAAGGGGAAGGGGTCCCAGGAACAAACATAAAGGACACATGGACAAAAACTAAGGGGGGGTGGAAATGGGAGAGAGGAGGGGAGCAGTAGGGGGGTGGACTGGGATGGGAGTAAAAGACAGAAAACTGTACTTGAACAACAACCAAAATAAAAAATAAAATAAAATAAAATAAAAACCTCAATGATAGAGGAAAAGAGCCATGGAAGAACTTTTTAAAACTCCAACAGTAATGTTGATATTAAGTTCCAATTTGAAATATAAGAGGAAAACTCTCCAAAAAAATCCACCAGAGGCAAAAGAGAAGGCTACTTCTCAATGCCAAATCCCCTCTTCAACTCTCTTCTTTAGGGGTAATCCAATCACTGCTTTAATTTTTCCAAGAAGAAGAGGCTCATTACCAAATGAGACAGTTCATGAATAAATTGAACAATGTATTAGGCATAGTGCCAGGCACCAAGTGTTACACTATTGTTCATTGTGTACTTGCCCTCTTGCCCACAAGAGGGCAAGTACTAAGTTAATATTTTTGAATGACGACCTGCAAGTCAGCAGAATTAGGAGGCAATGTGTGTTTTCAGAGTGTTTTATGTTAGTTTATCACATTCTGGAACATGATCCCAGAAGACAGACCACCTCTGATTGATCCATATTTGGTTGCATATGTCACTATCTTCACCTCTTGTCCCAACCTGCAAGACAGACCTCTTTCCTGGAGGTACTATCTGGATTCCGGCCACACCAGTGCCTGCCTGGTGTTTCACATGTCTCTGGAGGGGTATTAGTAGAGGGACCAGATTCGCCCTCTTTGTGAAGAATCTCACACTTGTGTAACTCTAATGTTGCAGAACTTCCTTCTCCACTGCGCGTTTCAGCATCATAGGTGTTAATTTCCCTTCCTTGGTATAGGCTCTTTTTCTTTCTAAGTTTCTTTTTCAATTTTATCTACCATTCCTTCTACAAAGCCATCATTCATCCCTTTAATATTCTACCATAAAGAGATGTTCTCTAGCAATAAGGCAAACTTGGACTTCTCACAGATGTAACTGAGGATCAAAATACACTCAGACTAGATACATCCACTTGCCAACAGTATGATCTTGAGTAAGTTCCTTAAACTCTCTCAAGTTCCTTTTCTGCAAAGTGTCTTCTGGGAATGCTATGAGCATTAAAGAAAATGATGTGTGTAAAATGCTTAGCACAGTACCTGGTACATAGTGAGTGCAAAATGTTTGCTCTCATTACTGTTATCACTCTAAACAGGAATGCAAAGACAGCTTACACCCTGCTGATGCCCACAACCATTTCTTTGCTGCCCTCGTGTTAGCTTTATATAAATTTTAAATACTTTAATGAAAAGTATATTTTTGGCTATGACTCTTTTTTTATTCTTCTTGTCTCCTCCTTGTCTACTTGGCTCCTATCATCTTCTAAACTCTGAGAGAGCCTTGCCCAACAAAAAATGTCCTTCTGATTCTGCCCAAGAGGGAAACCTAGGTCACACAAGGAAGAGAAAGAGGCCTTACATTGAAAAAAACAATTCAAAAGAGAATGGTCATGTTGTGATCAAGGATCTTCTCTGCACTCAGTTTCTACTAAAGCTCAGACCCTGGGACTGAGCAGAACTGACCTGCTGGGCTGCTCAGCATTTCTTCCAGATGATATGTAGCCTGCAATGATGAAAACTTCAGTGATCAGCCTTTATGGTGTCCCCCAGAGACCTAAGTTAATGATGAGCCAGCACCTTGGGTTTAATCTGAATCTGTCCTCTTAACCTAATGAATTTGATCAAGTCTTGCTAGTATTTTCCTTGTCTAATTCCATTAGTCTCATTGATACAAAGGGCTCCTAAAGTAATTAAATCAAGTGGTATCCCCTAAGGGATATGGGATGAACATCACTTCCCTACTCTTCCCAGAACCTGGCTATCCCTTGTTGATGGCGCACGTAGGGCTGTACCAAAAACCCCTAAGCCAGCAAAGTGGGATCTGGCTTCACTTCAATTGACAATGTTCAGAAACTAAAGTATCAGCTGAGAAATGTGGATGGAGGGGTTTTTTGTATTCTTGGTGAGATTGTTCTTCACAATTCTTTCTCTCAGATGTTTTTTATACACTATATACATTTTATTCAGTCTTATTACTATCTCTATCTACCTAGAACTCCAGTGACCCACAAAATGGCTTCAAAGTCATTGGCCTATTTTGTAAACCTCTGGTAGCCTATCAGAAGTGTCAGCACACACTCACCAAGCGGCGAGATCCAAACATGCTGAGGCTTAACCTCATTAAAATGTTTCCACGACACAGGGTCAAACTTATCTTGCCACGGCCTCCCTTCCTCTTACCAGTTGCTGAGAAACCATTTTCTTTCTAATTAATTTCATCTAGATGAAACCTGAACAAATGTCAGTGCAACAAATTAGGACTTATTGATTATTGGCTTTTTAAAAATACTTAATGGTTCTGTCCAAAGATAGAATATTTTAGGGACATCAGCAAGACATTTGGGGTTTTTTTGAAAAATGAAAGTAATGTTGTAAGCATCTTCTATAGCCTCATCACTCATTTTTTACCTGAAACTTTCTTTTTTTATAGTCACAAAATATAAATAGACAAAAAAACTGCTTCCTAGAATTTGATAAAATAACAAGTGCTACTTGGGCATTTAAGTTTCATATATGGGGCTCTGACAGTTGTCTATCCTTGTTTCCCCTTGTTTCTCCCTTGAAACACTGGTAGAATGTTAAATTTGTTCTCCAGGATTATAGATAGCGAAAAGAGGAAAAATAAAAAATTAAATTAAAATTAAGTTCCTTATCATAATCCTGGTTAGTTGGTAGCTTGTTTGTTTAGTTTTAAGGCTAATATTGGGAAAAGGATGAATGCCTTGACCTTAGCCCATGGGTTTCTGGCATGCTGTCAACCACTTTCCAAGCCATACTGAATCCTTCTGTTTTCTAGGCTAAAGGTCAGAGGGGAATGCCAGCTCCTTAACTGCTACTTTCAAGAGAATATAATCTAGTTCAGAACATCTACAGGCACATAAAAAACTGTGACATACAAAGCTTTCTATACAATACATGTGGTAGAATTCAAACCCAGTAACTCATTTGATTTATCAGTTTTTATAGTAACTTAGCAAGAAATCCCTGTTACTGGTAGAATAACAGGGGCACAGGAAAATGAATTGCATTAAAGATAACATTGGCACCAGGAATTAAAATCAAGCTTCTAGTTCTAAAGAACTAGACTTTGTCTTGACATGTTATCCAGTTCATTGAGAACTATTATTTTTACCAATGAAGTTTATCCAAGGTCTACAAATAAGGTTTCCTGAAAGAATAGAAATCGGGTTCATAATCTACACAGGCAAATTGGTTCAGGAAAGAGATTTATAATACATCTTTTACTTTATTTCATCCTACTCAAATGTTTCAGTCTGTCAGGAAATATCTGAGTAGAATTGCTTTTTACATTCAGTTTGAAAGTGTAAGTATTTGGTCTTCATCTATCAGGACAGATATGATTAGGAGAGATATCTATGGAAATTTCAGAGATATCATTTAGTACAACCAACCATTTTATAGAAAATAATTAAATCCTAGAGAAGTTGTTACTTGTACAAAGTCACATAACTTGAAAGAATGTGTGTAAGTATATTTGTATTAGGATTTTGCATCTGTGAAAGAATTTTCATCTTGCTAATCAATATAGTTGTTTGCTATCATTTTGTCCAGTACTATATATCAATTCAATAGAAGCATGGATTTTTGGAAAAGATACCCAGTCAGGTGATGCCAATGGTCAGAGAACCAGCAAACTCAATACAGTAAGAGAGCTGAGGAGAACTCTCATATTCAGCCTCAACTGAGAAGACCAAAGGGTATGAGATCCATAGAGAGACATGCCTAACAGCCTAAAACAAGGAAGTCACATTATCTCTTGGGACAGATAAAAGAATAAGACCTAGCAAGCCCCTCATGGATGGGGGTCTTGCATCTTAAAGAAGATTTTACAAACAAAGACTTGGGGACAGAGTAAAGAATCTGATGGCTACATCACTTCAACAGGGGATTGGGCCAGCTGACCTTGAAGTCCCAGCCTGCTCTAGAGTACTTTTACTGTATATATACACACACACACACACACATATATATATACATATATATACATATATATACATATATACATATATATACATATATACACATATATACATATATATACATATATATACATATATATATATATATATATATATATATATATATATATATATGTTCTGTTGACAACGCCACAAGCTCTGGGATTGCTTTAATGAATAAATGATAAGTTTAAAAATAATAATGGTGTCATCAGGAGCAGAAACTAGTGCTGGTTTATGGCCAGGTCTTAATATATGCCACAGAATTGGACACAAAGAACAGGTTCCTCATTCTGATTCATCATTGCCTGCTAACGTGGAAGCCTCAGCTTTCACGTCAGGCAAAGAAGGCTTCCTTATTTGTGCTGGGTCAGAAAAGTTGAATCTCGTGTTCACACTCTTATGTGTCTCCTTTCAGAGATTGTCTGCATCATACTAATTTCATATATATTTTAGCCAATGTATAGTAAGTGCAGGAATAGAATTATTGGCACAGGGAGGAGAATTGCTGTCAAATATCTTGATAAAACATTCACTATAATTTCTTTAAAAAAATTTAAGAACAAAACCAGGTTTAAATTCACTTGCTAGAGGTGATTTATAACTGACAAAAAGACAATGGGTTTACCATAAATAAGAATTCACTTAATTTTCAGGGAGTAGGCTAGGGTCAGTTGTACCAACATGTTGACTGGTTACAGTGAACATGTCTGGTTATTTGTCAGAAAAGATTTTGCCATCAATTCCCTTCCCTGAGCCAATAATTTTATTCCTATATTTACAATACCCTGGCTGAAAAGACTTGTAATTTGTTTAATGCAGACACCCTCTAAAAGGAAACAAGAATGTGAATAAGAGATGGGTCATTCTGACCCAACACAGCTAATCAGTGGCACTAACAAGATGTGGTCCATAAGAATAATGATAGAGAAAGGTGTTTTCCTGGTGTTTAATTCTCTAAATTATACTTAGTGGATAACATCCAGGCATGTAATCAGGAAAGGAAGATTCACTAATTAAACTCAACACCACTGTGATCTTTGATTTGGAAAAAAAGGATAGAACTAATTCAAACTTGTTTGAGGGATCTTAAAATAAAGATGAGGTACTGGTGGCACCTCATAAGGCTGCTCAAGGTGATGTATTGATATCTTGCAAATTTTAAATTTTTAGTAAGCCAATGGCTCTATTTCCTCCCAAGTATGAGTTAATAATTTGGATGTTTGTGTGAATTGAACAGAAGTCTCCTCAATGGGAGCAAGACAAATAAGCAAAGTATGTATTTTGTGAGGTCTTTTGCTCTCCTGTATTGTCTGCCAATGAACACTAAAAGTGTTATGCATGAGGCTGAAATTAAGCAACATGCTGACAGGAGTTGAGAATAGGACACACAAAGAAGTCAGAGAGTGGTGCAGGCTGGGCAAAACTTACTGCAAAGTTTCACCACCTCATAAGACTGCATATTCAGTCAACATTGAATTATATTTGGACTGTTCATCACTCTAGATGATCCAGATCAATGTCCCTCCCATTGGTAAGGAAGGGCATCCGAGAGCTGGCATTACATGGCCAACCAGTTGGTTCCCAAAGGTGTATGGCAGGCTTCATGCCAATTACAATGGTCAATGGCAGCTGCAGAGGAAGAGATAGTGGGAGAAGCTGCCCCCATCAGTCATCAGTTTCAAGAGTAGGGACTCACCCTTTTGTTCACAATTGTCATTGTACCCACACTGCTCATTCAATGAGAGATTTCTATCAGGGTTTTGTTCTTGGGTGGGGGAAGGTTGTACAGTTTGTTTTTTGGTAATCTGTTCTTTCATAAAATGGTGAATCAGTTAGGATTTTGATTCCATTACAGAAAAGAGAGAATGGAACTCCAAGAAGTTCCATTGTTTACTTAAGCAAGAAGGGAATTTATTGACCTAATAATTAAAAAATCTAAGTTTAAATATGGTTTGGTCTGTAGGTCAATCACTAGGATATTTTTCTCTCTCACCTTCTCTTGGCTCTGTAAGTGGGTTCCATTTTCAGAATGGCTTTTTCCTGTAATAGCAAGATGTTTAGTATAGTTTTAGCCTTACCACACTTGGATTTGAGTTTAGTAGAAAAAATAGCAGACTCAACAAAGGTCTCATTGGCTCTGATTGAGTCATGTGCCATCACTGAACCAATCACAGTGGCCAGAAAAAAGTAATGCTCTGATTGGCTGAGACTGAGCCATTGATCCACCCCAGGATTTGGAGTGGGATTGGTGCCAACACCATAAAAATTGTCTTGGACAGAGAGGAGGAGAGTAAGTTCCCCCACAGAAAAATCTAGATATTCTTATTAGGAGAAGGGTAAATGGATATCGAGCTGAAAAACAATGGATATCTCTTATATCAAGTTTTATCTACCAGATTCTCAGCTCAGTAGGGAAAGAAGCCATGCCTTGTATTTCTCTGGGTCATGCACAATGCTTAGTTTACATAGAACAGGTATTCAATAAGCATGTAATTGTTGGTTAATTACATTAGTCATTAATTAATTTAGTCATATTAGGAAATCTAACATTAGAAATCACTCTGGCTTTTACTCATATCCTTCTGCTGTTTGACAATGGCTACACTTCATTCCAGAAAACTGGAGTTTCCAATGTGTTTTCATTCATGGAACTGTCTTTTATTTGATAAATGAACTATGCCGTGACTGCACCATGAAATATTATTAATAATAATAATCACCACCTAGGGCTTTACATATAATACTTCAAGTAAACCTCATAACAACCAAGAGAAAAAATGTCATTATAATCCCTCCTTTACAGACACAGAAGATGAGGTTCAGGGAAAATCAAATGACCTGCTCAAGTTAACACAGGTAATAAATGGTAGAGCTGGAATTTGAACCCAAGTCAGTCTTCCCAGTGTTTATACTTGGTCAAATCAGATCACAATGCAAACCCTATTTAGGTGCCACTACATTCCATAACCACTCCAGTCGGAATCATTAACCTTTTCACACCATTTGTGCTTCTCTTACTGTCCTTATTTTCTTCTGACTTGGGTAGTTGTTTACATATCTGTCTTTCCCACTCAGTTCTGATATTCTCAATGTTCCTGGGAATAGCAGACACCAGAATGCAGAAGCCAGAATGATAGGTAAAAATAGCAAAATGGGTTGGGGGCAGGAGGAAGGGCATTTTCTAGACCACTTGCTGCCCCAGCCCTGGGGCTTCCCACTTCGCTCCTCTTCTGCTGAGGCAGAAGCAGGTTCTGGCCTCAAACCAGACTTCCCAAATGAGCTCTCCAGGTCAATCTTCCAAAATTGGCCTTTCATAATGTCATTCCCCAACCCAAACCCTTCAGATAAAACTTATGAGCAAAAAGGCTAGCTATAGTTTGTTGATTTGAGTTTTTAAAATATTGCATTGAAGTATTATTTATCTTGATAACTAAGTTTTTGTCACCCCTTAAATTCTGCACCTGCAGATGATTCCCTTTCCTCATCCTAGTTCTGACCTTGCCTCAGGAGCTGCCTATTACCTACAGAGTAAAGCCTGAAAAACTTAGTATGATATTCAAGGCCTTCAGAAATGACTTCCATTTTCCTTTCTGAATTGATTTTCATTCTCCACTCCAACAAACTAACCATCTCACTGTTGCTCTTTTCTCTCCCTTTTCTGCCTCTATGGAATGGTTCTCCAATACATAAAGCTCTACCCGACCCCTTCCTTCAAAGGTTATCTTCTAAACATGTTACTGGCTCCCTCTCTTTGGCCAGATCCCAGACTGGCCCAGTATTCTGTAGGCCAGCCTGAACTCACTAACTACATTTTCAATTCCTTAAAGCCATGAGCTATCTTAAAATCACTCTGTTTCTTCCATTCTCTGCCACTCCACATCCCCACTCCTACTACTGAGCAACCGAGTTTATGTTCAATAAATCAGTTCTTTCGATGTTACAACAAACTTTAATTTATTCCTACCTGACAGCCAGTTCACTCGTTGGCCATGACTCGCTACCAGGGAATTTCTCCTCCTGGACTTCACGTAGAAGCTTTAGAGAAGATAGGAAGATGGGCTTGTGAGCTGGCAAAATCAGGGAGCTGTCCCTCTCAGAACCTGGGGCCTAGAGCTCAGGGCCCCACAGGGAGTGACAAAGCAGTTATGGGACTGGAAACTATTCTGGATTTGCCTCTCATATAATCTTGAGTCTTAGAAACTACAGACCTTCAAGAGAGCTTAGATGGCTTTGGTTTCAGCTCAAAAAAGAAAAAGAAAATACTTTTCAGTCAAGACCTAGATTTTTCAGTATAAAAAAAATTTTAATAAATAAATATTCAGGTCTAAAAAGAATTGTCCTTTAAATACAAATGGCTAAGATTATTTATTTTAAACATGATCAAAACCAAAAATAAATATTTTTGCACAGAAATAATGGTTAGCAAGTTTAGTCCCATTTACTTATTCACTCAATAATATTTATTTATTGCCTACCATAGGCTGAATGCTAGAGACAGAGTGATAACCAAGATAGACATGGTTCCTGGCCTCTTGGGGCTTTCATCATACATTTTTAATGAGAAGTTTTACAAATTACGTTGGAGTTCTTTAAACTAACAAGAAATTATTGAGCTCATAGTAAGTGCCTAATCTAGCCCTTGCTGGTGTGTTTCAGTGGATTGAGTGCTGACCTGTGAACCAAAGGGTAGCTGGTTCAATTCCTAGTCAGGGCACATGCCTGGGTTGCTGACCAGATCCCCAGTTAGGGGCACGTGAGAAGCAACTGCATGCCATGAGAGGCTATTGCATGTGTTTAGACTAGGCATTTATTTTTAATAGCAATTTTTTATAGAAATAGATGGTCTCTTTTTTAAAAAATAAATAAATAAATAAATGCCTAGTCTAAACACATGGGATACATTGGTGAATAAAACAGACAAAGACCCTTTCCCTTAGGAGTCATAGTCAGGCTGGGTGCAATAGACAATAAACATAACAAATATGTATTTTATAAACTACACTAGAAGAAGTAAGTGTTATGGAAAGAAAAAGTAAAGCAAGATAAGAATGTGTCTGGAGATTTTGAGGAAACCCCAGGAAGCCAGGTAGCTGGAGTGTAGTGAGAAGTGGTAGAAATAAAGTAAGAGAGAAAATTGAGCAGATTGTGTAGCTGTGTGGGCCAATGAAAGGACTTGGGCCTTTACTCCAAGTGAAAAATGGAGCTGCTGGAGGTTTTGAGCAGAAGGATGACATGATGTGACTCTATATTAAAAGCATCCCTCTGTCTGCTGTCTTTAGAATAGACTGAACAGATGGAAGGAACAAGAGTAGAAGCAAAGAGCCAGTTAGGGAAAACACTGCAGGATCTAAATTAGAGGAGGTAGTGGCTTGAACCAGCTGGTTAGCAACATATATGCTAAGAAGGGGTCAGATTCTGAATTTATTTTCCCCTATATTGAGGATAGGAACAGCCTTAACTCCTATATTTGTGATAGGGAATCAGGTGAGATTAAACTAAAGAATTTATAAGAGTGCCTAACACATAGTAATTGGTTAATAAGCAACAATAATAAATATTATTATTATCCATAGACTATCTGTCAATGGGTGGCACTCTATCATCCTGGAAGTGAAAGTAATATTCTTATATGCTCATAAAAAGTCTTGAAATTGGGATTTGGGTTGATCCCAAAGTAGGGACATCCCTCTCCCCTTCCTTTTCTCCACAATGCCTTCAAGGTCAAGGGCAGCCATCATCACCCAGCTTCCATCAAGTGCCAGTGTCAGTATAGATCTGTCCTGATCTCCCAGTCCTCACCATCTAACTCACCCTTTCTTGCTTCACATAACCAAGGCTCTGGAGTGAGCAAACAGTCTCCTTCTGTGAATGAGAGCACTTGGTACCCTCTGTTTGGGTGACAAATATCTTTTCATTTGCCTTTAGCCTGGGGATGGGAATGTTCTTCCTGGGGAGAAGCTAGCATCCTGGTAGCCTATTGCTAAGGGACCCATCTAGCTTGCCACAAAAGTTCCGGGAAGCTCCTAGAGAAAGAACCATGGAAAAGAGCTCATCTTGCCCTAACTGGGATGCAGCATCCTCATCACTCACAGAAGAGACTGCACAAGAGAATGCAGTCAAGTGGAATGGTTGGAGTATACTTTAGAGAAATTTTGCCAAAAGGAAAAGTAGAGATGATGGTCTCTCTTTTTTTTTTTTAATTCCCTACCAAAAAAAAATCTCTAGAACTTAAAACTATTTTAATCAGCTGAAAAACATACGTGGGCTTTACAGCTCCAAGACAGCTTGCACAAGCCCCGATAAATGCCTATCGCTCATTTGCATACGCTAACAGCTACACTTTAATCAGCCTCCTAATCCCTGATGGTATTAATGAATTTTTTATGCTTTTTTTTTAGTATCATGTTTGCTAATTCAAAAATGATCAGCAGCTTCTGTGTGCCTTTTTTTATGCAGGAAATAATGGGTGAGCTGGGTACTCCTGTTATCCCGCTCTCACAAATAATTAAGACTACAAAGGGTACAAATCAGTTTGAATGCGGTGCACAAAGGCATGGGCTCAGCAAAGGCCTTTCTCTGTTTCTCTTTCTCCCTCCGACACCCCTTACTTTCTCCTTTTTTATTTGTTCCTTTCCTTTGACAGGAGGTAGTTCTCAAAGACACCTGGGCAGTCAAGGAGCAGAACTACGAATCCAAAATATTAATTCCCTGCCTCCTCCACCCCTTGCCCCCATTACTATCACCATGACCTGCAAAATGATGTGAGTTTTAATCTCAGAGGGTTTGGATGCCTCTTGAGACTGGTTTTCAAAGTAGAAACTGCAGTCTATGGAAAAAAACAGAACTTTGTGATTAGTGCCTCTCCCATATTGTGCACCCTCCTTCATTGTTCACTTTCCCGGTCAGAACCTGCCAGGCCTTGTGCTGCCAGGATCAGGAAATGAGGGAAGACACTTGTGTCCTGGGCCTTGCTCCCATTTGGCTCACAGCAGGCCAGGCCAGCCAGGGACACAATAGCTGGGAACAGGATCCCAGTGGTTCATGTAACTACAGTACCTCCAAAACTAGGACCAAGATTAGATATTTAAGGCCTATTGAAAAATGAACAACAGGAGGCAGGGTCAGTGATTAGTCCTTGGGAGAAATGAGGAAGGGCCAGCACAGACAAAGAAAATTGTCAAAGCCAAATTGGTTTAGCCAGCCTGGCTACGTAACACTGATTAGCATTTCATCATCTCTCGGCCTTCCTGTGCATAATCACTAGTGCTGGACAGGTGAGAGACCAAAACCACCCACCAGAGAAAGGAGAAGGAGGTACCAGCCCTGGACAACCTGCAGCCTAGAGAATGATCTCTCTAAAAGTGAGTAATTGTCAAGACAATATAGATACAATCCAGTGCAGGTATATCTATAAGTCAGTTGTTTGGTAAATTTACTACAAACAGGGATGGGCAAAAGTAGGTTAAATTATCAGCCATCATTACCCAAAAGATAAATCATAAGTAAGGATATGAAACAGTAAGAAGAAGACAAATAATACAAATAAATAATGTAATAATTAATAAATAACAATGCAACAATAAACTGCTTTGTATACTCACAACTGTAAACCTACAGGCTGTAAAGCCTACACCCATATTTTAAACAGAAAAGAATTTGCTAGGCATAAAAATAAAATATCCAAAGCACCTCAATTTATAGAGTTATTTTTGAAAGGTTGGGGAGGAGTCATGTCTATCATATACTTAGTACACACACACACATACACACATATAATTTTTAAGATTTCCTTATTCAGAGCAATGCTGGTAGAAGTGATGAGACAACTAAATTTGCAAAGTTCTTTGCACTGTAACAAGGATAAAGCATTGCATGAATATATAATGATCATCTAATCAATGGCTTCCCATTCAAGTATAGTGGCCATCTCATTACCTGACAACTTCTCACTAACCTGTAGTCAATGGGAAATGGTTTAGACTTCCAAACACCTGAAAGTTACAGCCACCTTAATTCTGATTTCTCATCTGTCTTCTAGTTAACTTCCTTTCTGTATGCATAATAGAACAGTCTTTGGCACACAGTAGGCACATTGAATGAATCACTTTGGGGTGCCATGACTCTAAAACACTATTGTTAGGGAGCTATCATTTACATTGAACTTATCTAATGGTGTAATATCTGCTTTAACTGTATGAAAAGGTTTGATCTATGGATATAACTTTACTTTAAACTTACCAGAAACTTAATGATACGTTTTACCAAGATAGAATTATATTCTATTTTTTAACTCATGAGGACTTAGATATCCTTTATCCAACTTTATTTTATTTACTTCATTCTCTCTTACTTTGGCCCAGCTGTAAGCCATTTTAACACCCTTCAAGTCACTCACCCATCAATTTTTCCACAGATCTGTGCTGAGTGTCCATTGCGACTACCCCCTTTGGCATCTCAGCCATCAGGGAAGTGGACAGAAAGGAACACCAGTGATGCTTCTGGCTGGCCATTCTGGTCGGTCTTTTCCCTCTCTGTAGACCTTACTTACTTATGCCATTATTTTCTTCAGTGGCAATGCTTGCCTCTGATAGCTTACTAGGATTATCTGAAAAGCTTTTAAAACCATAGGTCTGCCACATCAAACCCTCAGAATGTCTGATTTAATCAGTCTAGGGTGGGCCATCTGGCATTGATATATTTAAAATATAACTAGGTAATTTTAATGTGCAGCCAACCAGTTTTTGCAGCAAGGAAGGCAGATGGCATTTGCCACCTGTATCATGTTCCAATTGCTAAACAAACATGCAGCAATTAAAGGAACATTGTCCCCAACCAAGTAATGATTATAATGCCCACCCAACAAATTTCAGTATTATTTTTAGCTATACATAATCCCAACTCTATCATTTTTCTATTTCCAAAAGTATTGGAGAAGCTTCAAAGAGTCATCTATGATTTTGGTTGTGGTCTATGCTTGGAGGTTACATTCTTCCCAGGAATCTTTGCCAACAATAAAGTTTCTATTTATGCTCCTTCATATCTGAAACCTAAACTTCTCCAAAGAAGAGCTCAGCTTGCTTTTCTACACCAAGTCTTGAGGGCCTCTAATACTGAGCTGCCAAAAGCCTCGGTGGAACAGGTGCAGGGGCCTCTTTTCAGCTTCTTGGTCAAGAGTTTCTGTTCTTTCTCTCATTGTCAAAGAATGATTGCTGGAGTTGGCTCCATAACAGAAGGTCTCATGGAAGAAGTTTAAGATTACAGAGGAAAATCATTGGAGACATCTCTAACTTCACAAAAGTGATCCATAAACTGTGAGTTTGGGTGCCAAGGGGATGGAGGTATATTGTGAAGATGCGATTTTGTTTCTGATCTTGGCAGCACAAAACCAAACTACAGGATTGATGGAGGGAATATTGACAAAAAGGTTTATGGATTTATAGCTATTTATAGAAGCATGTGTCGAGTTTGTTAACTTTTAATTATTTCTCAGGGGAAGATTGACAATAAATGCAATAAGAGAAAATTGGGCTAACGGCTCTTCTGAACACAAGTGGTTGGCTGAGGGGCTGGAGTAAATGGCGGATCCCAGACACTGCAGTGTGCTGTTCTTATTAATGACATGAGCTTACATTGGGTTTCAGTTTAATTCAAACCCAAGCCCTGGGTCCTCTGTGAAGTACAGTTTTGAAAGCAGCCATTTTCTCACGAACATGGACACTCTCCTATCTTTCTTCTAAAGATGGCTGTTTTTCTCACATTCACTTCAAGAAAGAAGGCAGCTGTTTTCA